>CP135573.1:3101521-3407633 GCA_032401905.1 Swietenia macrophylla
AGATAGCTCAGAGATTGAAGCTTCATTTTTTGACGATTGGACAGTTCCAATTCTGTGCTCATCTGACTCAGTTGAAGCAGAATTATGCTCTATAGATGATGATGATATGTCTGGTCCGACTGAATTCCTCATAAAAAAATCCAGGTTTTGTGGGTGCTGTGGCAGTAATAGTCTCACTATTAAGCATGTTAAACACTTGAGCCATACTCGGTCTATCTGATATACCACCTCGAACGCATAGCAACCCGATGTGGATGCATTTCATCATTTCACTTGCCGAGCCACCTCTCATCTTTTGGTCTATCAAAGTTAAAGCTCTCCCTTCATTCCACTCTGTCCGTGCCTGCAAAATTATAACAACGTGAACGCGTGCCAAGGTAAGAGCACATTCTGTTTCTATTTTTCTTTTTTCCATTGTTAAGCACATTTATCAGATGGGTGATTTCTGAGTTCTTGAGTAGAGGCTGTAGATTCCATTGGATGAACGATTGCAGAAGCTATCGGAAGAAGCTTTGGAGGATAAAGAATCTAACAGGGAATTTTTAGTTCATATCCACTGGAAAATAGAGGAATGCAGCAATAATTTTTTGTACTTGGTTGTGTTAGAAGATCTTCTGTTTCCTCTGCGTTGCCAAAACTACTTCTCTTTTGACCGGTCACAATTTCCAAAATAAGAACGCCAAAGCTATAGACATCTGACTTAACTGAGAAGCGCCCATGCATCACATACTCTGGAGCCATATACCCACTGCATATAAAAAACTAGGGAAGTCAATTCTAGTTTCAATTATTGAGACAATTGAACACTGATTTTTAGATGTGAATTGTTTCATTTTCCTCCTCTACAGTGTGCCATGAATTCTTAGTTATAATCCTTTTGATTACAATGAGACATGCGGTAATAACATCTGGAAAATAAATTTCTATCCTTGTTATGCTTACAAGGTAGCGGCGACTCTGTTTGTATTGCTATGAGTTTGATCCATTTCAAATAACCTTGCCATGCCAAAATCTGCTATTTTCGGATTCATCTCTGAATCTAACAGAACATTGCTAGCCTTGAGATCGCGGTGAATAATCCGAAATCTAGAATCTTCATGAAGGTAAAGAAGTCTCCTTGCAATGCCTTCCACAATTTTGTAACGACTTTCCCAGTTCAAACTTTCACGCTTGATTGGGTCCACAAGTTTATAAAGTTCGATAGAGTTTAATGGACTACAATAGTACTAACAATCATTAGTTCATAGAATCACAAGTTCATGCTAGATCACTTCATACACACATATATGAATCCAGATAAATGGGATTGCCATATGAAGTTCTGAAATGTTTCAGTAAAGTGCAAAATGTTGTAAAGCCTTCTGGTAGATATGACATTATAATGAAACGGCCAAAAATTAATTTAAAATAAGGAACAAGAGCAAACATACCGAATATGAAGTGGTCGAGGCTGGCATTAGGCACAAACTCATAGACAAGAATCCTTTCTTTTCGTTCCAAGCAAAAGCCTAGGAGCCTCACCAAATTGCGGTGCTGAAGCCTGGCTATTAATAGGACTTCATTCTTAAATTCTACTTCTCCTTGGTTAGAACTCTTAGACAGTCTCTTGACAGCTATTTGTTGTCCGTTGGAAAGCATGCCCTGGTATGAAAAAAATTGTTTTTGCCACCAATGAGGAAATCAAATTTTCAGATTGATCATCTTCTCTCTTTGAAATTTCTTACCTTGTATACAGAGCCAAGTCCACCTTGTCTAAGCTTATTAGCATCAGAGAAGTCATCTGTTTCAACTCTTATGGTGCTGAAGTCGAACTGCAAGGAGTCCACTCTTATGATTTCTTGTTCTTCCACATCTTTGCATGACCAATGAGTTAACAACAAGAAAACAACTAAAGTGTAGTCTTAAAATCTGAGAGCTATGAATAGAAACAAAAAATGGAAAACCGATCTAAGGAGGAATTTTAATCAGAGGAATGTTAACTATAAGGAAATCTGTTTCAGGGTCCGTCCTGCCATATATACGTTAATAAAGGGAAGAAGCCAGTAAAAGTAAACAGTTGCTACAATCACTCAACTTCAAGAAGATAATTTACTTTTATCGTGAAAAACAAGACCGAAAAATTTCAAGGTTTAACTTACTTTCATCTTCCTCCTTCGACTTTCTCACTCTTAAAAAGATGCAGATGCATATGATCAGTATCAAAGAAGTAACAACTGAAATAACGACGATAATGATGACAGCATGATTCTTCTTTCCCGCAGCTGCAATTTCCAAAAACTTTCCTCAGATTAAAAGCTCCTCGAGTAACCGAAGTTGGATATCCAAGCATTGAAGGACAAAATTTCGATGCATCAAAGTTGTCAAGGGAACTCGTGCATATCCTCTTAAATACCTTTATGAGTAGTGGCATTGGATGGTAGCTGCGGCGATGGTCCTGGTTCAAGGGATCCTGGTGGTCCTTCAATTGACTGCTTGTAGAATTTGTTAGTCTCATATCTGAAACTACAGCTTGGGTTAATAACTCTTCCCCCTTCTTTTCTATCACAACATTTTGGCGTAAGTTTAGTAGCATCATGAAGGCATTGTTTGCAATCAGTTTCCGACAAGCCGGGCGTAAACTGCACAAGTGCATAAATCGATCCAATTGTCGAATATAAATCTTGTCCAGTAGCATACTTGTTAGGAAATCTACGGGCTGCAGTTTCATTTATCAGCCTGTCCAACAACCTCTGCCGCGTCTGATTGAACACTCCCACATTCTCCGACATGTTACCCTCAGTATGCACAAAAAAATAAGTTGCATTTCCATTAAGCCAAATATGTTGTAATGTGCATATCGTAACCTACAATTATTGTACCCATCATCATCGTATCCCGCAATGGCCATCTTACTGTTGGGACAAAGAGATGTCAGATTCTTCCTTGCGTAATCTATACAATCACGACAACTCTCCGGCTCCATGTCTGGTCTACAAATTGCAGTTGCATAAACTTTATCAGCATTTTGGCCATGGGAGGCGTTGTAAAATCCCTAGTTTATGCTAGTATTCGCGGTGAGGGAATTTAGTAGGTGATTGAGGCTTGCCTCGTAAGTGCTGTTAGTAACATAGTTACCTTTGTCGCGATAACATTCATGATACAGCGACTCTAGCCAGGCAAGGGTGAGAGTAATTTGATTCATGAAAATGAGAAAAGCACAGACAGGCAATCTGGAAGAAGCCATAACCTTAAAGCACTGTTTTCCTGTCTTTCTGAGTTATGTGGAGCTGTACTGATGTACTTTGACATATGATGTAAAATTGGTTTGCGTGGGAAAACGTGACAGAAGGGTTGACATTGAACATGTATAGCGTATAACTCAATTGTCTTCCTGCGAAATGTCTTCAGGGGAATGATGTTAACTTGGAAAGAGCCAAAAGCCATAATCTAATTGTCAGAGACAAGGATGCCACATCATTATTCCCTTGACCTGTTTGCGATAAGGACAGGTATGATGTTCCAGTGCGTGATGATACACACGGAAAACAAAAACCTCCAATTTTGATCACAGCACATGGATCCCTCCGAACATGAATTTCCAGGAACTTTGCGGTGTTTGTTTCCGGAGGAATTTAAGAGAAAGAAAAAAATAATAAAATTGAAAAGAAAGATCGAATTCCATTGAGTGGACGAGAAAGGGGATGGGTTTCACAGACCGTGTGCTTTAATGACTTTCCTTGTCAATCAGACATCCAAGACTTTTCACACGATAAGATAATCACAAGACTCTTAACTAGTGGCAGTTGGGTTTAATCTCGTATTATTTATTTTCTTTTTTTTCCTCATTTAATCACTGCCAATTCAAACAGAGAATACGAAAATAACTTCCATTTAATTTATCTCCTAAGCACTTTCTTTAATTAATATAAAATTATATTTAAAAATAATCTTTTCAGCAACCTCATAATTTTATTTTTGTTTCTTGTACTTTGACCAGTGGGATTCCAGTATCTGAAACCAAAATTGGTGGTGGTCCAGCCCTAGCTTGCTCGTCACTCCAAACAGAACTTGAACGTGGCTCGTGGTCCAATTAAAACCTTCTCCAATTGCAGATCACGTCTAAATAGGTCTTTAAGGAAGACTCTTCTGTGCAACATGGTCAGTTTTGCTTACCCATCGAGAACGTTGGAAGGGCCCTATTAGATTGACTGCTATAATCTGAATTACGTTAGACTCTGCCACCACCAACCGCCGTCAATCAATGCCAAGCTGGGCTTAGCCAGCTAATGTCCGTTGCAACATACCTCCCTCCGTCCAATAAAGTTATTATTGATATTATTGTAATTCTCGTTTATTATTTACCTAACTATACTAACATTATTGATGTTCAAATTAAAATAATAATATTCAAATTACATTCAATATCGCGATCCAACAGTATATAAGAAGCGGTGGTAGTACCCCGTAACTGTCATTGTGTAGTTCGATGTTATTTGAAAAAATGGTGGTAGCAGTGCTCCGTCATCGTTGTTGTGTAATTTGATGTTATTTAAGAGAATGTTACTAGTAGCAGTGCACCACTGCTCGCCGCCCATTTTGACCTCAATGTTTAAAGTTAGGATCATGGCTTATATAGTTAATAATAAATTATTTAAATTATATTATAATATTTTAAATTTATATTTAAAAAATAAAATTAATTTATAATTATTTATTAAAATATAATTTAAATTATTAATAATTAATTATATTATATATTAATATTTATTAATTTTTTTTAAAAAAATAGACTAAATGACAACTTTAATTCTTAAAGAGCCGGTTTTATTTCTCTATTTCCATGATGCCAATGGTGACTTGAACAAGATTAATAACAGCCTACCCTGGTCAATGACGACCGACGATGCTTCAGTGGTGGACAACTCTCGGAGATGGCGACTCTTCTTATTTTATTTTATTTGGCAGATATTTTAAAGATTTCTTTTTGTTGCACTCACTCAAAATGGGGTTATTAATATTAGATATATTTTCACATGCCTCACTTTAAGTTTGATGAAATTATCTATAAATATAAATTTTTTAACACTAACAAATAATGTTTCTTAATAATAATATCGTTATGTTTGATTGTTAGTTAACTAATTAAAATATTAAAATAATTAAAATAATTTTATGTGTATAAATTTTATATATTAGTATTATTCATATACTTTTTCTGAAGTTTAAAAAATTAATAAAAAGTACTCGTAAAAATTATTTTTAAAATTTTGATATTTAATTTAATTTAATAAATATATATAAATTATGTACTAATTTTAACATATCAATACCATAAATTATCTATTTATATAGAATTATAAACTATTTTATTTTATAAACATATATTAACTATATGTAATATTAATATATACAAATCAGTATTATAAATTATTTACTTGTGTATAATTATTTTAACTGTTGTAAAATATTTTCATGATTATTAAAATTAATTTTCTTCACAAATTTTTAATTCAATGTTTTTTAATGGTTATGAAAATATTTCGCAATAATTAAAATAATTTTACACAAGCAAAAAATTTATAATATCGATTTGTATATATTCATTTTATGTAGTTTTATATATATATTTATGAAAATTAAATGATTTATAATTTTACATAAATAAGTAATTAATAGTTTTATCCTATCAAAATTAGCGTTTAAATTATATATGTTTATCAAAATTAAATTACTTTTAAGGTTACTTTTTATTAATTTTTTATACTTTAAGGAAAGTATGTGAAAAATATTAATATATAAAATATGTATTTAATTAATGATTAAATATAATAGTATTATTATTGAGGAGTACTATATATTAATTTTGAGAACATTTATTTTTATATGTAATTTTAATAAATTTTAAGGGAGGTTTTTGAAAATATCCCTTAATACTATGATTAAAACTTTGTTTAAGGTTGTAGCGAGGGTATTGTGCTTTCAAAACAAAACTAGAACATATTTTATAATATCAATGGGATAGTTGCATATCTTGCTGTATTGATTTTTTTATAATTTATTTTAATAAATTACGTTGTTTTGGTCAATTTTAATTAAAAAATTATTAATTTGAGATAAAAAGTATTGATATTATTATTAGCATATAATACTAGAGGTGTCGAACGAGTCGGTCCGACCTGTACAAATAAGGTCCTTGTGAATTTAATGGTCAGGCCAGATTGAATCAGGCTAAGTTTGTGCAAAAATAATGGGGCTTGATTACTCATGTTGGCTCAACAAACTTAAATACAAATTTTTAAAAAATAAATTAAATATATAATATTTAAAAAAGTTTACAAGATTAGGTTGCGATGAACATGTGGTTTTAAGCTCGACCTAGGCCTTCAATGATCGAATTGAATTTTTACCATTTATGAGCTGAGCCTAGGCCACCCGACTCATTTGATACCTCTATTTATTAAATACCTTAAAATAATATTGTACAGTGGTAGAAAAATTTTAATGCTTATCAATTATTGTAGTGAAACATAAGTTAGAAAATTTGAACCACGGTGACCTTGCCCACACCTTTGACAATTGGCACTTCTATAACTAATTTAATAATCAAGAAATTTATTGATGTTTCAATTGAAATGATGAACTATCGAGGAGAATTATCTATTAGTTTTTTAAAAAATTTATATTTATGTATAATTTTACAAAATTTTAAGAGAGATTTTTGAAAATACCTCTTAATACTATGACTAAAACTTTATTTAAGGTTGTCGTGCATGTATTGTGCTTCCAAAACTAAACTAGAACATATTTTATAATATCAATAGGACAGTTGTATATCTTGCTGTACTGGTTTTCTTGTAATTTGCTTTAATAAATTACATTGTTTTGTCAATTTTAATTAAAAAATTTATTAATTAAAGATAAAGAGTGCTATTATTATTATTGATATGATATTAGAGGCATCAAATTGAGCGGTTTAGCCTGTGTAAATAAGGTCCTTGCAGATTTAAGGGCCAAGATAGACTGGATGGGACTAAGTTTGCGCAAAAATAATGAGGCTTGTCCAAATTTGGCTCAATGGACTTAAATAAAAATTTTTTAAAAAATAAATTAAATATATAATATTTAAAAAAGTCTATCGAGCTCGTTCATTATGCACCTTTGCTTTTAAACTCGATCTCGACTTTTAATGGTCGAGTTATACTTTAACTGTTTATGGGCTAGACTTGGGTCATCCAACCCATTTGACACCTCTGCTTATGGAATACCTATGAACAATTGTTGTGTGGTGGTGGTGGTGGGAGACTTTTAATGCTTATTAGTTATTGTAGCGGGGCATAATTTAGTGGATTTGAACCATGGTGGCCTGCCCACACCTTCGACGATTGGCACTTCAACAACCAATTTAGTAATCAAGAAATTTATTGATTTTTTGATTGAAGCCTTGAATGTCATAATTGTCAATGCTTATCTTCATTCTTTTGGTTTCAATTATATGCTAATCATAGGCAAAATCGTACATTTGGCAATCGAGTATTGTCGAACCTTGAATCTAATGACCATGAGAGAAGTATGGATGTTTGTCAACAACTGAGGTGCTGAATAAGTTTTACCCGAATTTTATTATTATGATAAAATTACAGATTCAACCTGTAAGTTTCAAACTGCTAAAATTTTAAAACCAAATAAACTCCATGTTGTACAAATTTTTACTAGCAATGGTAAAATTTGAGTTATTGAGGAACACAGAATACGTAGCTTTTACTGCGTGAAGATGCTGGCTGATGAGCTATTGCGATGGCACTTATGGTATTAGTGACGGTCACGGCGATCAGCCGTAATTAATTAAGGTCATAGAAACGACCAATCTCGTACCTAAAATTACAACTGGCGGCGATAACTCTACCTCCTTGTCTTCCATTACAACAATCTGGAAGCAATGCTGTGGCATTATTTAGGCAATTAACGCATTGCTGCTTAGACAAATCAGGAGTACACTGTACAAGTGCATATATCGTTTGGGAGTTTGTCGTGATTGCACTTCCTGTTGCAAACTTACGATGAGAATCACCAGAGGCTGCTTGATCTTTCAGGCTACCCAACAAGGTTCTTACTGCCTGATTGAAGGTAACCGGATCTGATACGTTATTCAAGTTATACATCCAAAACCAAGGCCCGAATTCCATGTTGCCAAAGAAGTAGCGGTTTGAGTACCTTAGCATGCAATAATCATACCAGATAATTGACTCTTTCTGGTTAGGACAAAGTTTTGGAAGCTCAAGAATAGAATAATTGATGCAACTGCGGCAAATGTCTGGCTTAACATCTCCTCGGCAAAGAGCCATTGCATTAACTTGATTGCTATCTCGGCCGTAGGAGGCAGAGTAAACCCCGTCGTCGGTTTTAGTTTTAGAGGAGAGGGAGGAGAGTACGCGTTTAAGGTTTGTTTGGTAGGCACTGTTTCTAGTGAAGTTGCCAAATTCGCTTAAACAAAGGTGGAGCAGCTGCGTGTCTTTCTGCGCAACGGTGACTGACCCAAGGTGTAAGACAATAGAACAAAAGAAGAATAGCATGCTTGAAGAAGCCATTTTGGTGCTTTCAGTAAAAACTAAAGACTGTTCTCGGCTGAGATTGGGTTGGAGAGAAATATCATTCACTTTTGTGAGAACTAATGGGGTGATCGCTTCCATATAAATACAGATTTTTGACTCGTATAGTTGTACAAATAGTTGATCTATCTCGTTGGTCAGATGTCAACTGTTTGACTCTGTATATTTAAGATTGAGATATACATTTGTTGAGCAATTTTTCGTAACGAAGTCAAAAGAGTAATTTATTGGGCACGTTTATTATATCACAAGTACCGGAAATTATTAACCACATCTTGTGTCAAACACTTAATTATTTCGTCCGGAAACTATGACTGTTCTGTCTCTTTGACCAAATTATTATCCAACTTTTGTGTTTTAATTTGGGTTAATAACGATTCCTCAGTTTAATTTTGCTTAGTTTCTTTGTGTTGTACCTCCACTGAATTTTGTATACTTATATATGTGATGCGAGAGACTTCCACTGGGTAGAGCATTCCCACCGAGCATTCAAACTCCAAGTGCTTTCTTTAGACGCTCCTTCAATTAATGTGTTACCGATTAGTGAAGAATATATATAAAATTATCAATGGTACCAATCATATGGCAGCCCATTCTCACATAACACTGGTTGTAGACAGAAACAAAAATTTTGTGCTGTTTCCCCCACCCCAAGCATTAAATTCAAACTGCTTTCTTCAATACCTTCTTCACTCAGCAATTTACATTTTAATTAATCATTTTAATTTAAACTATTATTTGATAGGATTAAGCTGCCGCACGCAGCCATTTTGAACCTAACTGCACCCAATCGCCGAATATTTTAAAATGTTTTAAAGACTAGTGGAATATGGAATGCTATATATCTTCTCTAGAGAAAGTTAGTGGAGAATGACTGAAAGCAATGCAAATTTGAGCAAGGAACTAGCCGCCCTTTATACAGGTTACATTGAACCATGTCCCATAATTATCACACTTTGATCATCGCAATATCTTCTAGCTATTGGATAAGACGAAAGGATTAAAACGAGAGAGAGATTCATTCATCCTACGGGAAATATGTTCGATTTAAAACTAATGAAGCTCGTGACATACCGACTTGATTTTACAAACCATTATATATTGGAACCGGTTACAAAAGACCATGCATATATGTTCTTATGTGTATTTCTTACTATAATAATTTTTCATCCTATTTTTTTGGAACTTCTAATAATTAACAAAATCGGTGAAATGAATATTGACTTCTTCCTTGGTACCGGAAAAGATAATGATGCATGCACGCGGTACAAGTATTCTTTTTTCAAAGTCGTTTAGAAGGCCGAAATTTAAATAGTAGAGATTGAAAAGTCAAATTCGAGCTAGAAGCACCATCTGTATCTAACGATGGCATGCATGAATTGACTGAAATATAAAATGAGAAGTGAAATATAAGGCGATGACTGTGGTCCAAAATTAAGTATGGTGGTCCTGCTCTTTACACCAATCAAAAGTTTGAAGGGTCCAATAAATTGGAACACCAGTCTTCTCCAGCCGTCTTCAAAGTCTTCTAGCGAATACAAATATTTATATTTCCAAACACAATGAAACACTTTTGCATATCTGCTTAAAATCTTAATTAAAAATGAAATATGATATGAACAAACTACCTTGTTTACTTTATACTCTTCCTGAGATCAATTTTTTTTTAATAATTAATTCTGTAATTAATTATTTTCGAAAATGTGAGGTTGGCTAATCCTGATCGTTTGATAAGAATACTAAATCTAGGACTTTTCAATTTTAAAGGTTATTTGCAAGAAGAAGTTTTATCGAAATTCTTAATGAAATCATAAATAAACAAAACAGCATGTTTGTATGGAGAGTGGGAGTGCGAAAGATACCTTCCTGGTTCGGCGGAGATTGTGATATTGGCTGCTGAGCTGCTGCTGCTGCTGGTGGTGGTGGTAGAGTAGATTCATCTGGTCATGCTGGCGGCTGAGATGTAGGTGGTGGGGATGGTGCTGTCGTCGGCGCATCAGCTGTATCTGCGTAGAATTGATTAATTTCGTACCTAAAATTACAATTGGGTGCGATAACTCTCCCTCCTTGTTTTCCGTTACAACGCTGGGGAAGCAACGCAGTGGCATTATTTAGGCAATCAATGGATTGCTGCTTGGACAAATCAGGAGCACAGTGCAAAAGTGCGTCTATTGTTTGAGACTTTGACGTTGTTCCATATTCCGTTGTAAACTTACGAAGAGGACCACCAGAGGCTGCTTTATTTTTTGGACTATCCAACAAGATTCCTACTGCCTGACTGAAGGTATTCGCATCCGATACGTTGTCCAAGTTATATATCCAGAACCAAGGTCCGAATTCCATGTCGCCAAAAAAGTAGCGGTCGGATTACCTTAACATCCAATTATCATACCATATAATAGCCTCCTTTTTGGTTGGGACAAAGTTTAGGGAGCTCAAGAGCGGAAAGTTGATGCAACTGCGGCAGCTGTCTGGCTTCACGTCTCCTCTGCAAAGTGCCATTGCATTAACTTGATTTCTAATTCGGCCGTAGGATGAATTATAAAATCAATGGTCGATTGTTGTGTTGGAGGAGACTGATGAGAGGAGAAGATTGAGATTTGCTTCGTAGGCACTATTTGTGGTGAAGTTGCCCTGATAGCCTGAACAGATGATCTTCAGCGGCCGCGTATCTTGCTGGGCGATGGTGAGAGCAGTAAGTTGTAAGACAATGGAACAAAAGAAAAATATCAGTCTTGAAGAAGCCATTGCTAATTTGCTTAATTCTCACTCTCGTGTTTCGGTTTTTGAGATGGTGTGAAATGATTTGTTAGTCTGGTGGCAATAACAACGAAGCGGTCATTTTAACAGACTCGACTGAATTGAATGATATTGTTTCCATGACTTTTATTTCCGGTCTTGGACGTTTAGTCACCGTTATGTTTTTACATTGACTCGTATTATTTAAGATCTGTATAAACAAAATGTTGCTACATCCAGCAACTAGGGCTTAAGTAAATATTTCAAGAGTAATTCTAGATCATAATATAAGAGGATACAAAACATTTAATTACGATAATCCAATTTTATCGAAAACCCCGTATCCTAATCCGAGGACTCCATAAAACTTCACTTGGTTCAAAAGGGCTTTCTCTAGATATTACTGAATAGATGGTATACGAGATAGATTTTAGCACAGCTCGACAACAATTTTGGACCACAGCCAACAAATGGCCCTATCCGTGGATAAGTACACACACACACACTATAAAAATATATTAAAAAGTTGTCAAAAACAAATATTTGGCCCGCCAAACATGGCCACGTGAACCCGAACGCCGGCATAAGTCTGGAGTGTTATGTCTCAATAAGTTTTGTCACCTGCAAGTACTTTGAACTAGATCCACCCAAAATGTCTTGGCTTTGTTCCACCATCAACTTGTTGTTTGGACAGATGACTTACATTGGTGGAAGGCAAGACCCACTGATATGAATGCAGTATTGACCAAGACTGATATTGTCAATGCACAAGCAAATACTTCGGACTTTGTACTATTCTACTTCGAATAATTATGCATGCGAGAGAGAGAGTGATTTAGGTAGAATGATTTTATCACGTCAGTATTATTGATATAACGAAATCATCTAATTAATGAAGAAAAAGAAATATACATATTAATGATGGATGAAAAAAATCAACAAAAAATTTTATAAATTTTTTTCGCTATATTAATTAAATAGTAAAATTTTTTATTAAAATTTTTATTTATTATTAATAAATATAATTTTCTCACATTATTAATTAAATAGTTTTAACACATCAATAATAATGATGTAATAGAATAGTTCTACCTAATATTTTCTTTTCATAGGAACATATGAGGATTTCTCACCATTTTTGGTCCAAGTTATTGCAATTGCCAAGGGAATGGAGAGTTTCTTTCATTAAATTAAAAAGGAAAAAAAAAAAACAATTGTGAACAAGGACCTTGTGCATGCAGCCCTATGAAATTTCGCAATTTAAATTGATTGAAAGCACTATTTTCGAATTGGCACGTGACATTTGACATAGTATTACAATCCTATTTTCAAAGCCATCTATTTGAATTAAGATTATATTTTGATTAATTTTATCAGATTTCATCTTAGTATTTCTTCTCATTTATTTAGAATAAAAAGTTTATACCAATTAAAAGAATTAACAAACGAAATCGACACGACAATGCAATGTCGTGTGTCACATCAGCCATCATATATGAAATATATCTTCAATGAAATGAGTTGAAGATAAGCCTTTTAAACTTTCCCAAATTATATATTGTTTCGTCTTCAAGAAACTCTTTTCTCTGGTATAGACTTAAGAATGCATAACCAAGCTATTGGCTTGACAAATTTGCTTATAATCCTTTCCCCGATGCTTATAAGCATCGGCAGGTTTACCAATGGCCAGGAATGTGATGACAACCCAGGCAATTTGGCAACTAGTAGTACCTACATCGAAAACCGCAACGTCATCCTCTCATCTCTGGCTTCTAATGCAACAATCAATGGCGGTTTCTACACAGCCACCATCGGCCAAGACCCCAACAGAGTTCATGCTCTTGCACTATGCCGAGGAGATTCTTCTCCAGAAAATTGTGCCAACTGTGTCAATTCAGCAAGCAAAGATATTATAAGCAAGTGTCCGAACCACAAGGAAGCAATTGCGTGGGGAGCAGATCCTCCATGCATCGTACGTTATGCAAACCGCTATTTTGTAGGAAAATTGGAGCTATTTCCTATAAATGCAGGCTCTAATTTGGAGAATATCGCATGGAATTTGACACAGTTCAATCGGACATGGCAGAGTTTGATGGATGTCTTAGTAAAAAAGACCTCGACGGGCTCTTCTAGGCTTAAGTTTGCAACTGGAGAAGCAAATTTGACATACTCGAAGAATATATATGCATTAATGCAGTGTACCCCAGATATCTCCCAGAGTGATTGTGAAATTTGTTTACGTCGATCTATTGCTGACTATCAAAGTTGTTGCCTTGAGAAGCAAGGAGGTGCGGTTTTGAGGCCCAATTGTATTTTTCGATGGGAGATTTTTCGCTTCTTTGGTACGACCAGTGAACCTCTGTTGCAGACTTCCCTGCATGAATCTAGTATTTCTCCCTCACCTGCGCCTAGTATTTTTCCTCCGCAGTTAACTAATGCTAAAACCACCAGAGGTTTGCTCACAATCCTTTCATAGTATTCCAACAAATTCCAAATGCAGGCATTAAATTTTATGCGCTAACTTTATTGGTTTATGCAGACAGAGGGAAGATTGCATCTCGATCTATTGTAATCATTTTTGTTTCTGCAATTAGCTTCGCGGCACTTGTTGCCTTCACCTATTGCATTTTACAAATGAGAAAGTCAAAGCAGGACATTAGATCAAGTAAGCGAAACAGAAAAAACAAGATTCATTATCTCTTTTTTTTTTTAATTTTTCTTTTTTCCTAACTCTGTTCATGTTACTATCGGTTATATAAAGGCAAGGGTTATTGATGGAGAAATTTAAAATGAGAATTTGGTAAATTCTATGGGGTCTAGCTAGAACCCTAGAACAAACTCTGCTACTTCAATTCAAGCAAGGCAGTGATTAGAAACATTCATTTTACTTGAGCTTTTCGTATTTTTTTTTTTTTCATATTATTAATTGGTATCTATGTGTATGTGCTGATTTCTAAATATCGATAAGATGCCGATAACAATGAAACTGGGGAACCCTTTCAATTCGACTTCGGCACTATCAGAGTTGCAACGAACAGCTTTTCTATTCATTGTAAGCTTGGACAAGGTGGATTTGGTGCTGTTTATAAGGTAATGAAATATTAAATGGCGAGTGAAAGAGAGAAAATGTGCTATATTCAAATGCTTTGGCAGATATCATTCACTTTCTCAATATGATTTCAGGGTAAGCTTCCTGATGGGCGAGATATTGCAGTTAAGAGGCTGTCAAGAGATTCAGGACAAGGAGAATTAGAATTTAAAAACGAAGTCCTGGTACTGACCATGCTCCAACATAGAAATTTGGTTAGGCTTCTAGGTTTCTGCTTGAAGGGAAATGAAAGACTTCTTATATATGAGTTTGTGCCTAATTCAAGCCTCGATAAATCCATATTTGGTATGCTTGTAGTCTGATTTTTATTTCTTCCGTTTTCTTAAAAAATAGTTCTAATACCTACTTATATAACAAAGCATAAAGCTCTTTAGTTCAGCTTGTAACTTGTTCCTAGCAAGTCTTCTGTAACTCTATCCTTTTTGTGAATATACAGATCCAATCAAACATTTACAGGTGGATTGGGAGATGCGTTACAAAATCATAGTTGGAATAGCTCGAGGGATTCTTTACCTCCATGAAGATTCCAGATCTCGAATAATTCATCGTGATCTCAAAGCCAGTAACATTCTTTTGGATGTAGAAATGAATCCAAAAATTTCAGATTTTGGAATGGCTAGGTTGTTTGACATGGATCAGACTCAAGGCAATACACGTAGAATCGTGGGGACCTTGTAAGTATATAAATATCAGTTCAACTTAGCGCAATGCGACACATATAATCTGCTCATAATCAATGGTATATATATGTTACTATTTTCAGTGGGTATATGGCTCCAGAGTATGTAAAGCGTGGGCACTTTTCAACCAAGTCTGATGTTTTCAGCTTTGGTGTGCTGGTCTTGGAAATAATCAGTGGTCAAAAGAACAGTTGCTTTTGTAAAGGAGAGGAAGAGGAAGAGGACCTACTAACCTTTGTAAGTGTATTTTCATTTCACAAAGGCAAGCAAGATTTTTGATCATATCACACATCCTGAACCGGATTTGCAAAGTTTGATAAAAATCTCTAACATTTTACATGCGTATTCTGTAACTTTTGCAGACATGGAAAAAATGGAAGGAAGGGACACCTGCAAAGATAGTAGATCCCACTTTGAGGGTTGATTCTAGTGATGAAGTTATAAGATGCATCCATATCGGATTACTATGTGTTCAGGAAAATGTAGCAAATAGACCAACCATGGGTTCAGTTATTATGATGCTTACAAGATCTCTGTCTCTCATGGTACCTTCACAACCTGCATACTTTATGCACCCGGCTCTGTCTGGTCAATCTAAAAGCGATTCTGTGAATGAGGCTTCAATTACTGAGCTAAACCCTCGATGAGAGTCTTTAATAGAGACCATCACGTCAGTATTGTTGACGTGGTGAGGCCATCTAATTAATAAGGTGAGAAAAATATATTCATTAATAGTGGGTGAAAAAAGTTAACAGAAAATTTCATTATTTAATTAATATAATGAAAAAAATTTATAGGATCTTCTATTAATTTTTTTACTTAAGACTCTCTCATCTCTGATATATTTTTGGTTTGAGTACTTAATTAATGTTGGTGCATTTTATATGAAGCAAAACATTAATTATGATCAACATAAAGAAATAAGATTGTAGTTGTCTAATTCTCTAGTAATGAATGACTTTCTTATGTGGTGGGACAATTTTTCTTCCGCGACAAATAAAGTGCTCATTCTATTGATTTTGTAAGAACAACGATTGTTCACATATCTTATTGTAAATCGACAATCTGTTTGTTCACGTTTTTCGTGGAGGACTTATTGGATTGTTCATGCTTCATGCAAATACTGTTTTGCAATAAACTCTCTTCTCAAGTAAGGGTGGGCAAAATCAAACCCAATGATCGAAACTTTAATGGTTTAGATTACTTTGAAAATGTAGTGGATCACTTTAGTTTGAAAAAACTCAAATTAACAATTATTGATTCAAGTTTTGATTTTGAGTTAGTCCAAACTGATTAAACTATATTGAATCAACACATTTGGAAAATTTTAAAAAATTTTACATTTGGAATATTTTTAATAGATATAGTAAAACTAAAAAAATTATTTATATTAAATTTACAAAAATAAGTTTTTTTTTTCATGCATACATTCATACTAAATTTTTTACCAACATCAAAATTCTTCATTCTAACAATGAGAATTGTACATGTCTTGTTTATTTTAGAAATTTTTATAAACCAATAGCATAATTTCTCACTAGTCTTATCCTTCAACTTCACAACAAAATGGGGTGGTTGAAAGAAAGGACCGTCACCTTCTCGATGTTGTTTGCCTTCTATTAGAATCATTTATGCCCCTCATTGTTTATGCGAAGCACTTTCCATTGCTGTCTATCTTATCAAGAGATCGCTCTCTCCCTCAATGAATAATTTCTTTCTTTTCACTTGATTATTTGGTCACACTCCAAATTATTTTAACCTTTGTGCCATTGGTTGTGTGTGCTATGTTCATCTTCCTCTACACAAATGAACAAAACTCATAGCTCAATCTATTCAAAATGCATTTTAAGATATTCTGTACACCATAAAGGTTTTCTTTGCTATGATTCCAACCTACATCGTATTTGAGTTTCAAAGAATATGATTTTTTTTTTCAAAAATCAGTATTTTATTCCATTCATCATGATCTTCACACCCCTTCATTTTCTATTTTACTATTGTTTATTAACTTTTTTACAGATACCGTACCTTATAAGCCTCTCATAGTGTATTATTGATGCATGTTTGACATATGAAATTAGATTTTAGCACTTCTTGAGCCTTCTCCTCCTTTCCAAATTCATTCCTTGACTACTAATCTTGTTCTAGCAACTACACCAACTCCTCTGTAACACAATACTTGAGTTTGTAGACCACTAAACAGGTATGGCTTCACCACTCCTTTATCCTTGATAGCCACCTTGTCTTCCATTCTTATTCCTTTTTCTTATAAACAGGTAATAGAGTATAAGTGTTAGAGGAAAGCTATTGAAATAAAACTTCTTGCACTTGAAGAAAATTAAACCCAAGATGTTGTTCCAAATGTCTTATCTATGAAACCCTTTGTAATAAGTTCATGTTTTCTATCAAATTTAGCTCTGATGGATCTACAAACATTACAAGGCTCGATTGATGGTTTTGAACAACAAGTAAGAGTGTGGTTTAGACAATAATGAGATCTTCACATTAGTAGCTAAAATGACAATTGTACGAAAAATATTAGCCTTTGCTGCATCTCAATCATGGATGTCAAAAATAAATCCTTATATGGTGATCTTAAGAAGAAAGTTTACATGAAACTTCCCTATTGTATGCCAACTACCTCAAATATTGATGTTTGCAAAATAAAATGCTCTTTGTATGGCTTGAAGTGGGCACTATGAGTATGGTTTTAAAAGTTCCGATCTATTCTTCTTGGCTTTTCATTCATTCACAGTCAATATAATTCCTTCCTTTTTAAACAAAAAACATCTAAAGGCCTAATTATTCTTCTAGTTTATGTGGATGATATTGTTATCACTGGTTCTGATATGGAGACCATTTTTGAAATTTAAAATATGTTGCATTCTACTTTCCACATGCAAGACCTTGGTAACTCACCTACTTTTTAGGATTAGAAGTGCATTATTAGCCTCAAGAAATTTTCTTGAATCAACACAAATTCATTCAAAATTTAGTACAGTTAGCTAGTCTCACGGATACTATTTCTATTAACACCCCCGCGAAAATTATATCAACGTGATAAAAGAAAGTTTCTTGATGATCCTACTTTATATCAAAAGCTGGTTTGTAGTCTTATCTATCTATCACTCGACTAGACATCTCTTATGCTATCCACATCATTAGCAAGTTTATGGAAGCTCCTAGGCATTTTTACCTATCTGTAGTCTGATGCATCATTAGATATATCCTTGGCACCCTTAGCCGTGGCTTATTCTTTCCTATTGGTTTTCCTCTTCAATTGAAAGCCTATGGTGATGTTAATTGGGTTGACAACCCAAACAACAAGAAATCTACTACCAGATGGTGTATGTTTCTTAAGGATGCTCTTATCTTTTAGAAAGGCAAGAAGCAAGACTTTGTATCCAAATCATCTATTGAGGCAGAGTACCATGCCATGTCTACTGCATGCTTTGAAATCATTTGGCTACGTGGTCTCCTCATAGAGTTTGGTTTCTAATAACCTACTCTATTGCACGCTGACAAAACTAGTGCAATCTAATGTCTAGTATGAATGCACAAAGCACATAGAAATTGATGCTACTCTATTTGAGAGGTGTATAACCTTTAGGTTATCACTCTCCCACATATCTTCATCATTCTTAAGATTGTGAATATCTTCACAATTCCATGACATGCTAGTGCCATAATTTTGTGGTTGGCAAATTGATGCTTGTAAATTTGTCAACATCAATTTAGGGGAGATGTCAAAAGAATCAGTGAATTCTCCATTTAATGCTAACTCATTCTATACCTTGTAAGATTGATTCTCCATTTAAAGCTAACAAATTCTATGTCTTGTACAACTTTGATAATTTTTTAAATCTTTTATTCTTTCCTTAATTAGGATATACTAGTTGGAGGCTATTTTTAGACAAGTATGTATATAGTAGTTTAGTAATTTTAAAGGCTAAAGATCAGCTTGTATTCTCGATATAAGGGGGATTCTCTTACAAGAAAAGAACACATTTTTTTTTTCAAAGCTCTCTAAGTTTATCAATATGGCTCCATAATATGTAGTGCATGGATGATTTTCAATAAAATCAGATATTTTTATTTTTAGAATATTGGTTCTGGAGATAATAAATAGTCAACGAAACACTTATTTATGGATTAGAAAGAATATAGAATACCTTTTAAGCTATGTAAGTATATAAAAACATGGAAACATTTTCATTTTTCATAACAAAGAAGATTGAATTAAGATTAATAATTCTATCCCTTTCTTAAATTTGAATTCTTGCGGGCATGGAAAAATTGGAAGGGACAGCCATGAATATGATAGATACCGCTTTGACTATTGGATCAAGAACTGAAATGATAAGATGCATTCAACTTGGATTACTTTGTGTTCAAAAAAATGTAGCCAGCAGACCAACAATGGCTTCAGTTGTTCTAATGTTTTAATAGCTACTCGCTCACTCTTCCTGTACCAACAGAGCCATCATTTTTTATGCACAGCACCATTGAATCCGACGCTTCATCTTCACTACGCTACAATTCAAGAGGAAAGATCAAGATTGTATCAATTATGGTTTTGGAAAATTCCCTGAGTGACAATTCCTCTAAAGAAGACAGCGATAGACTGCGAAATCTCACATGACTGAAATTGCAAAACACACACAATTAGGCCTTGACTGGGTCAGAATAAAAAAGATGAAGGGTCGCACTTAATAAGTTATAAAAAAGGGATTAAAGAGAGAAAAACTACTTATTCGATTTCTTTATTTACTCACACTCAGTATAGTTTCTCTCTCTCTCTCTATATATATATATCTTTTGCGATGTAAAAATTAAAATGGCAATTTATCTTTTATCCAACCTTCTTCCTTTCCTCTTCTTATATGAAGATAATTCACATTCATCACTTTCGACTTTTTTGTTTATGTTAACTAAATGATTGTGAAATAACTGAGAAGCTGCATAAAGTGAAAGACGTTGCCAATATTTCAACCCATTATTTCCTCTCAACTTATTTCAAACTTCAAAATGTGGGTGAAGCTTTTAACGTGGCCTAAGGGATTTCTTGACACCTTGACCACCCCAGTCAATGAAGTCACTATAACTTTAGTCCTTCCAACACTCAATAGGCTGACTTTGGTCAATAAAGCCACCATAATATAGTTATTTACTAAAATCTTTTATGTATATATACATTGCATTATTTTATTCTGTAAATGTTTATATAAAGCATTTATACATAATGCGATTAATTTTCATTTGTAAAATATATATAGGATGTTATAAAATATATTTAAATGAATGAATACAACAACTCTCTCCTCGATGTCTCCTCACTCTCTCTACTGTAAAGTACAATAATTGAGGACATTGAAATGTCGTTCCACAAAAAACAATAAGATATAACCTTGTGAAAGTGGATGCTCTTAAGACATGACAGTATGTTATTACCCACTCCTACGAAAGAGAAGTACCCTGTATTACTAGAAATATATCGAACATTGGCTGGTTCTTCTTCTTGTGACTCTTCATGCCCTGCATTACTAGATATGAGAATCTCTAATCATGCAATACGTTTTGCAAATTTGCTTTGTTTCGTTTCTTATATGTTTTTGAGTGTCAGTATTCCCACTTGTACAGTGGAGTCATCATGTGAGAACACTGGAAACTTCACAAAGAACAGCAATTACGGTAAGAATCTCCACCTCTTCCTCTCAACTCTTGCTTCAAATGTAAGACTAAACAGCTGCCACTATACTGCCACCATTGGCCAAGATCCTGACAAAGTTTATGGTTTTTATAGAAATTTGGACTTAGTTAAACTCAACTAAGAACAAGAGGATGAGAGCATATAAAGAACAAAAGAAAAATAAGAGAATATTATTATTCTACTGAATAATAATCAGTTTAAATACATGAGTTTGCAACTAAAAAAATAGGAATAAAAGTAACAAAAATTTTTAAACTTTTGTCACTAACAATAGTTAATAAATAACAGAAAATGAAAACAAAATCTCCGACAAACTTAACAACATATGCAAAATACATGTTGGCATCTCAAGGTTAGACCTCGGTAATGACCATTTTGTCATCATAAAGGAAATTGCTCATTCTAAGTTATGAAATCATTTATTTTTAACTCAGCAAGAATATTTTCTTATAAAATGCTTAGGACACATGTCACTATAATAGTAAAATAATATAGTTTGATAATCATAGTTTTTTTTTACCTCATCATGGCCTAAGTCATGTGGACACCATAATAATTCAATACTCACCCAACTTTAGATAAAAAGCTGCCATCTGCCTCACAAAAATCATAAATTCTCTATTATAAAAGTATACCAAATTATTGGAAGCGCAAAAAAAAAAAAAAAAAAAAAAAAACTATTTCTTGGCGCCTTTAGTCATAAGTCCAACTTACTTGTATTCTCAATAGCTCTCCCATATCTTGTGTTAACATTATATTACTCAAAATTAGTCTCCGACTAATTAATCTCTTTTCGTATGTCTTTATGGCTCTCACTGAATCATCTTCACTGACTTATGCATAGAAGGATTATCCTAACTTCCTGGTTGACGCCCCTTCACATTCTAGGTGTCTACAGATGAGGCTAATAAATTTGTGGCGTGTTATATTGACAATAGTGGACTATTATGATGGCTTCATAACATACTTTGAGGGTATTTGATCTACGGTGATTGAGGATTATACAGTGGGCGAGTATGTGTTCAAGGCATGCTCTATTGAAGGCAACTAAGAACCATCAATGTGGCCTATAAAAGGTTCTTTCTCTTTAAACATCGTCATTCTCTTTGATTTGTTTTTATTAGGATTCTTTTTTCCTTTTTTTTTATTTTGGGTTCATTAGAGATTTGATTTACATTAGGAGATTGGTATTCTATATAGATAGTTATTAGATTCATAATTATTTTATCATTTTTGAGCTAAGCTCACCATGTATTTCCACCTATGCATATGGATCCAAAAATTTGGTAGCAACACTCGTCATGCCAGTTATTTTTCTTGAATGTCAAATTTGTAATATACCATATACACTCGTCATCTCCCCTGACTTACATGCTTAAATTACTCAAGCAATAGAATACCGATTGTGTTCCATCTTCTCTGCTATAACCTATGACATTTTCAGTTGTGTTCCCGACAGAAAATATGTATAAAATGAAGTTAACCTCATTAATCTAAAAATGCTAACGGTAAATTACTCATAGTAATGTTATCTGGTATGAATTTTTTATGCGATTGGATCATACAAAACCTCAATTACAATATGAAATCATCTCCAATGAGGGCATCGACATAGCTGGCAAATGATACGACCATTTTCATTTCAATATATTCAACTTTAAAGAGTCAATATGTTGCAGACACCAAAATTGTTGGAATATGGTTTCTCTTTCTTCGAAACAATCTGTTTCCGAACATTTTTTTTTCTAAAGAAACCCAAAAAAAAAAAGTAAAAACATCCTAGCCCATATCATTTCTCTTCTGGGCTTCGGGCCTAAACAGGATACTTTAGAAATTGGAATGATGCAGACTCGAAAGCAATAATGTTGCGTCTCAAATCATCTACCAACAATGATATATTTAAAACAAGTAGAACTTCGAAAAATACAATGCATCGTACTTTTGACCGTTAAATTTGAAGCACAACTCATCTTCAAAATCATTGTTTGTACTAAACCATATCAGTCTGCCCCGCTCTACCCCTTGGCCATTGCTATATATATCACATACAGGAATACTAACATAAAGAAGAAGCATTATGGTTTCCCATGATATTGAAGTGAATCCAAACTGATCGAAGAACGAACTTTTGCTCAGGTTTCACCATTCATGGCAAATACTTGTTTGACAGACATCTCTATGCTAGTTAACGTGGGTATACTTCAGTAATTGATGCTTCATCAACAGACAATGGTATTGACTTACTTGTGGATTTATCCGTGTGCTCAATCTCCTTTATGGCCATGCTCCTCTCTGTTCGACTACCAAGGAAAAATGCGGGCCGTTGAGGTGAGGGAAGCGTAACAGAGTAACTATTAAGCATGAGAACTACTGAAGCCATTGAAGGTCTCTCAGCTTGATCTTCCTGGACACATAATAATCCCATATGTATGCATCTAATCACCTCATTTCTTGAGCAAGAATCTTTCAAAGTTGAATCCAACAACTGCATGGGTGTTCCATCCCTCCAGTGTTTCCAAGCCTGCAAGAGGATATCAAGTCATAATCAAACGGTTTGCATTTCCGAATCATTTTTTTTCCTGCCATTCTCTACGGCTTGTATGTTATAATATTGACCTTACAGAGGGAAAAACGTTAACATAATATCTACTTTGGCTTACATAGCTCAAGACGTCCTCTGTACAGAGAGAAAAATGTTAACATAATATCTACTTTGGCTTACATAGCTCAAGAGGCCCTCAGTACAGAGAGAAAAATGTCAACATAATATCTACTTTGGCTTACATAGCTCAAGAGGTCCTCAGCACCGTCTGTTTGATAAAAGCTGCTATTCTTCTTGCCAGTTATAATCTCCAGAACCAAGACACCGAAACTATACACATCCGATTTCACAGAGAATTGCCCATGCATAGCATATTCTGGAGACATGTATCCGCTGTAAACCACAAACCGAGGTAATTTAAAGACAAGGAGTTATCTTTTATAAAGACAAGGAGAAAAAGATAATAGTAGTCAAAAGATAACACTAGTCAAAACTTACAATGTCCCGACTATCCTGCTTGTATTTCCTTGAGTTTGATCAACTCCAAATATCCTCGCCATTCCAAAATCAGAAATTTTTGGGTTCATATCTGCATCTAACAGAATATTGCTGGCTTTTAGATCACGGTGTATAATTCTGAGCCGAGAATCTTCATGAAGATAAAGAATTCCTCGAGCAATCCCTCCAATTATCTTGTAGCGTCTTGACCAATCCAATTGTCCTTGTTTTTCAGGATCTGTGCATATTTCAAAATTAAAACGCCAAATTCAAATCATGGAATTGAGTTCAAATCCATACCAAATTAGAGGATTCAATTAATTTATCAAAATATTGGATATTCATCTACTTATGACATTGAAGTTATTGAAATGATCCTCACCATATAGAAAACAGTCAAGGCTTTTGTTAGGCACAAATTCGTAGATAAGTATTTTTTCTTCTCCGTCCAAGCAAAATCCCAGTAGCCTAACCAGATTTCTGTGTTGAAGCTTCGCAACCAACACGACCTCATTCTTAAATTCTTCCGCACCTTGGCTAGAGTGTTTTGATAGCCTTTTCACAGCAATTTCTTGTCCATTAGATAGGACACCCTGTAAATGTATATCAATCAATCTTTAGAAAATTCGTTTCTGCTACCTTCTGAATTGCTGCATCATTAACTTTTGCAACGGTCAGAACTTTCGGGGCAGGAAGTGATCTTTTCTAAATGAAAACAAACAACTAAGCTTATACCTTATAAACCTCTCCAAATCCACCCTCACCCAACCTGTTATCAGTTGAGAATCTATTTGTGGCTACTTCAATAGTCCCAAAATCAAATTGCAAGGACTCTAGAGTTGTAATATCATTATCGGCTGCACAAGTAAACAGTAAATTATTTGTCCTTGGAAGAAAGGTGAACAACTGCACAAGTCTACCTACAGTTTTAAGAGATTGTTAGATTTAGCGATAGAATAGCTCTCATATTTACCATTTTCTTCCGGTACAGAATCATACTTCCTTTTGGCCCTCCTTCTTAGGAAGCAAAAGCCAGCAATAAAAAGCACTGCAGAGACTGCAATTGGAGCTACAATGGCGATAATTGTTGAGGATGAAATTCCGCTTTTCCCTGTCGGAAGAGTAAGGTGTTTCATTTGTATGGTAGAAAATCATGACTGTAAAAAATCAAGTGAATTATTAAAAATTCAAAATTAGCATTTTTTTTTTCTATTACACCTCACTTTTCTGATTGAAGGGAGATGAATACATCATAGCCTAACTATTGATGCAAAGAAGATGGATTTTTAGTTGAATAAACAAAAGTTAAAATAAATAAAGGTTTGACGGTGCATTTCATTTAAAATAATAAAATTACAGAGATGCCATCATCCCTTCAAATCAAGATGATGAAGCGTTTATGGTTTAAAGTAATTAAAAGATAATGCGAAGTACCGTACCAGAAGGTGTAGGGGGAAGCACAGGCGCAGGTGCCGTCGCCGTAGTGGCTGATTCATTGTAAAACGGGTACAACTCATACCGGACATTACATATCGGAAACAACGCTCTTCCACCTTGCTTTCCGCCACAACAACTCGGCAGCCGTGAAATAGCATCTCTAAGACAAACGTTACAGTCAGAACTTGTCAGGTCCGGTGTACACTGTACAAGAGTGTAGAGTGTCTGAAAGGCCGTGAAATTTGCCTTTCTCGTCGCAAAATATTTGGGATTATTTACCGCCTGAGTTGCAGCTTCGTTCATCAAACTCCCCACTAGTTCGTTGAATTTGTCCGGGTCCGTACTATTTTGTGTATTCCACAACGTAATAACAATTGACCGGTCCGGGGTAGAAATAAAAGATTGGTTTGAATAACGTAAAATACACTCGTCGAACCATACAGTGGTTTGTTTTTCAACTGGGCAAAGTTGGGTTACATTTCTGGTGGCAAAAGTGACACAATCTTGGCAGCTGCCGGTAGTTTGATCGCCGCGGCAGAGAAAGGTGCCGTAGACCCTATCAGGGTCTTGACCAGCGGTGGCGTTGAAGAAACCGCTGGAGAATGCATTACTCCGACTGGCGTTAGAAGGAAGATTAGAGAGGAAAAGATTGAGGTTGGATTGAAAGGTGCTGTTTTGGGCGAAAGTTGTCGTATTCGGGCAATAATGAGTGACGTATGATGGATCAACTGCAGTTGCAAAACTGATCAGGCAACTTAAAGTTGAGAGAAACAGAAAAAACATGTAGAATTTCAAGGAAGACATTTGGATTTTCAGTTCATGTTGCGGACAACGGAGGATATTTAGTAACTATAATTTGTCTTTCTTCTATTTTAGTAATGTCAGGGAAGAGATTTTTGTGGTGATGAGAGCAAACATTTGAGTTGGCAGAGGAGTCGTCGTGTTCGTAAAGTTAAGAAAGGGAAGTCTGGACAATCAATTGCTTGCGTTCTCACGGAGTGAAAAAAAAAAGAACCCGGAAGATGTGAATAAAAATTGGATCAAGATTGACGGGAGAAACGACATTAAATAGATTGCGACAGAAGTAGACGAGTCAATTTGACAAATGAGGCGGCTATTACACGGGAGTCGGATAACGCACGGCTCCTCCCATGACAATTTCATCTGCAAATTTATCAATTCACCGGAATTCGATTGTAATGGAAAAAATTTGATATATTTTTTAGCAGATTTTTTTAAAAAAAAAAAGCTTATAACGGATTTATTATGAGTACAAGTATAAATAAATATTTAAAATTTATATTATAGATTTTTAAATATATAAATTTGGTGTATATTATTTTAAACTTGAAAATTTTATTATTAATTTACCATCGTTTATTATGTTATAATTTTGTAATAGATTGATATATTTATAGTTACATGGATACTTATTATTTTCTAAAATTTTATTTTAAATTTATGATATTATATATATAAATTTATAAAATAATCATCTATTTTTTTTACGAAATTATTGTTACTAATTTTATTTTATATTAACAGACTTAATATTTTATGTGAATGATGTATTTTATTTTAAATTGATGCTAAAAATTTATTAATTTAATTAGATAGATTGTAAGATTAAATTTAATATTTTATAAAAATATAAAAATAGTTAAAAAATAAAAAAAATCGCTAAAGACTTGTGATATCTACCCGAATTTCGTAAATATTATGTATTTGTTTGATAACAAAATGCCAAACTCACTACAAGTTTAATATATATTTAATATTGACTTTTCACACGAATGCGAGTTTAAAAATATTTATCCTAAATTCATTCTCTTATCATACCATCTTCGCATAGGAAAAAAAAATTAATTAATTTAAAATTTGAGGACTGATATTATTTGTTAAGGAAGTCAAAAATTACGGACACCTCTCTTAATCATACTCGTGAAGAGCACACAGGATAATTTTAAGGCAAATAAGGACACAAACACTCCCATTATGAGAAATTTCTCCTTAAACAAAGCACGAGGATTCGAATGCAAGGAGGAAAATAAATTAATTAATCTACAATGGTCGGTCCTACAAAGGTGGTTGGCCACAATTGAAAAGTATTGAAGACTTTGTTACATTGTTGATGATTCCTAAAAGCCAAATAACCGACCTTCATATTTTCAACTTTGAAATGTTATTTATGCTTTTAACTGCATAATTTGTTTGCTTCTTTATTATTATTACAAACTCATTAAGTTAATTATGTCTCACCGTATTTTAATAAATTTTAAATTATTACTTATTTTTTTACAAGTCTACAAAGCATCCCCTACAATTAATCTTTTCTATTAAAATTAAATGGTAGAAGATAATATCGTACTTTTAAATTAAAAATTAATGATGTGTGTGTGTGTGATCTTCTTATTCTTTATTTTCTACTCTGATTTAATTTTAAAAATCTGTAGGTTGTCTTTAATTTGTTGTTCTCTTCTTTTACCTTTTTTGTTTGATTTTTTTTTTCTATATTTCAATGCTTTAATTTTCTATGTTGTATTGGTATTATTTGAAATTGAATTTGTGATTTATTTTGTGACTCGATCTACTGAAACGACCATTCAATGCTGTTTTATATATGTTGTTTTACAAGTCCATTTCATTACTAGCCCATTATGTTGGGGTTCATATATGTTGGGCTTGGTTGACGATAAAAATAGATGGGGTCCATGTACAACTGGTTCGTTCAATTGTTGAATCAATTACTCTTTCACTAAATCCTATGTTAATTCTTGATTTTTTTACTAAATGATGTATTATCGTGGTGAGATACTAGAAAATGTCATGTTACATACAGAAGATTGGTCAGGGGGAACAATTCTAGCCGCAGGAATTGGAGGTTGGCTTGGTTCTGGAAGAGCTATTGCTTCACTTCTCAAAAGAGCCACCACGGTTGACATGGTGGGTCTGGCTGCTGGATCTTCTTGCACGCATAACAGCCCGGTACGAATGCACTTCAACAGTTCTGGAGTCCTACATGATTCCATCAAAATAGGGTCTGCAAATTCCAATTCTTTCCCTTCCTTCCAGAGTTGCCATGCCTGTAAATTCAATTCAGAAGAAACAATGTTTCACTAATTTCATCCATTTTAGCTGAATATTGTTTGAAAGAAAATATCAATTCCAGTAGCAACATCAGCATACATATGCAAGGAGTGTCGGAGCACGTCCAGTCAGATGGAATCCGCTATTCTTTTTGCCACTTATAATCTCAAGCAATATGACACCAAAGCTAAAAACATCAGATTTCACAGAGAATATTCCCTCCATTGCATACTCTGGAGCCATGTATCCACTGTTCCCAATGGAAGCACAGTAATGTTATCTTCTTAATCATATTATCTAATTAAGTTAAGCTAGAAGGTATATATAATGGGACTGAAAATATTACGACGAGAAAGGCAGATAGACAAAGAAAAGACAGAAGTATACTAGGATCCCACTACTCTCTCTGTGTTGGCTGTTTTCTGATTTTCAGAAAAAATCCTTGCCATGCCAAAATCTGAAATCTTGGCGACCATCTCATCATCAAGCAAGACATTGCTCGGCTTTAGATCCCTGTGGATGATTTTAAGTCGAGAATCCTCATGAAGATAAAGAATTCCTCTGGCAATTCCACTGATAATATTGTAGCATGTCTTCCAATCAAGTTGTGACCGTCTTTCAGACTCTGAAATCAAGTATTGAAGAAATATTAGTACGCATATTTGGAGCATCTGTTAGTTCATCTTCGGAGAGAATGACAAGGACATACCAAAGATAAAGATATCAAGACTTTTGTTGGGCATGAACTCGTATATAAGCAGCTTTTCCTCTCCCTCTATGCCACAAGCCAGTAATCTTAGAAGGTTTCTGTGTTGAAGTTTTGATATCAGTATGATTTCATTCTTGAACTCTTCTAAACCTTGCCATGACTTCCTTGACAGCCTTTTAACTGCTACTTCCTCTCCATTTGGCAGCACACCCTGGAAGATCAAAAGACAGATTTAAATCCGGGGCCAGCGAAATAATATTAGAGCTATACTGAACTAGGAAATGGTGTGTGATACCTTGTAGACCGTACCAAACCCACCTTGTCCAAGCTTATTTGAATCCGAAAAGTCATCTGTAGCTTCCTTTAAAATATCGAAATGCAAGAAGGGCAATTCTTCAGAACCGACTAAGTTAACTTCTTTTGTAAGTGTGACTGATGTTGGTCTTGCCGATTCTTGTAGCAACACCTGCTGGCTTCTCACCTCATCTGCAAAAACAAACTAAACAGATTAGTCTCTTAGTTCTAGGGAATTTTGGCATGTATTCGTAGTTAACCCTTATAGATACATTCACCATCTTGTGCTCCTTTCTTCTGCCGGAGATACAAAACACAAGATCCAATGAGCACGGCTAGTAATAATGCTGATATGCATGCAACAGCAACAACCACCATCCGAAGATTCCATTTTCGGCCTGCTTGCATTTAAGTTCATCACTGAAAAAGCTGATTAAAGTCTAAAGAAGTGTGTCGAAACATAGTCATATAGTATCTTCAAAAATTTTGAGTGTATCCCAATAGCCATTATTAATATAGCAAAAAACTATTTTTGTTGCACAATTAAGTTTAGGAGAAATTGAGACTAAACTATCTTTACTGTTTCACGTCGTCATCCAATAAAACTTTATTTCCAACTTGTTAAAAGAAAAAAAAGACCTTTAATTACTTCTACTGCAGTAGTGTCGAATTAATAGATGAACAATTTAGCATGCTCCTCACCTGGGGAAGTTGGGTACGTTAGTGATAAACCTGAGCCGTTATAGAAGTGGGACAACTGGAATCTCACATTACAATTCTGATTGACGACAATCCCGCCTTCAAGAGCACCGCAGCATGTCTTCAGATCTCCCAGTGCGCCTGTCAAACAGCCGTTGCAGTCTCCAGGTTGAATGTCCCTGGTACACTGCACAAGCCCATATATAGTCGTGCTCTTCGAAAATTTAATTTTCCCGATGGCAAACATTTCCCTTGATAAATTAGATGAAGCCACCGTAGAGAGGTTATTCATTAAATACTTCAGAACGTCATTGAAATGAGAAGGATTTGAGACAGTCTTCTGCTGACTATTCCACTCCTCTGCGAATTGTCCAGCGTAAACCATAATAAGAAATTTCTCGTTTGAGTATTGAACTTGACAAAATTCGTACCATATGGTCGCTTCTTCAGCCTTGCACTCTTTCAGGATTTCCTGTCTTGCGTTGTTGAGGCAATTCTGGCATACTCTGTTGTTGACATCACCTCGACAAAGTGCTCGCCCATAAACACGATCCGGGTCATCTCCGACAGAGAAGTTATAGAAGCCTTGTGAAGTATTGGAAGATAGTGACTCAAGGAGTTGATTGAGGTTCCTTTCAAATGTGCTCTTTGGCGCATAAGAGCTTACATTGGAGCAATCTATAGCGAGAGGATTTGCATCAGTAAGGGCAGAGATCATGAACAATGGCATAATTAGGTAAGGCATAGCTGAAGGTAGATTTTTGATCATCTTCCTGATTTGGGGTAACCAAAGTGACATTTTTCCATCTATCGTAATATGGATTAGGCCAGAATTTCTTATGGTTTGAACATTGAACAGAAACTTCCTGATCAATCACTAGAGTAGGTGAAAGAGAAGGAAAGATCAGACAAAATGTATGCAGTAGGTTGACAAAGATTGGCTAAGAATTTTCCTAGCTTCTGGCATCCTTTATTGACTGACCTTAACCAGACCCACCACCATAATTGCATTTCTTAAATGACTATAAACTGAAGGCGTTGAGCCTTGTTTAAAATCTAGCCAACTGGTTATTTGATTCTGGGCGCCAATAGTTACGCTGACATTGTTGGCTACATAGAGTAGTTTATAAAACAAATCCCTGAAACTTGACTTTGAACTTGAATTCTGGATAGAGTATTCCATTTAAAATGTTCAAGTGAAAGGTTTCTTCGATTGGATAATAGTTCAAGAACTCTAATTCAATTAATTTTGTGTAGGTGAAATTGCGTACGATGATGCTATATGCGTTGATGATGCTATTTTGTCATAATCCTGGGTCAAATTCAATTTAATTGTGGCAATAAACCTAGTTCCTGGTAACAGCTAAATTGGCTATCATAACAACGTAACTATCATCTTACTACTTGTATATCACTTTTTTTTAATTACCGTTTTCTCCTCTTTGCACATGCATCATTGCCTCCGAAATTTCCCAGGAAGCTTCATCAACAAAATGTTAACATACGCCTGAGACTTTTCGACGATATAAGTGTTTGTTGACTTTTCTTTCTTTTTTTGTTTGAGACTTAAATTTTGTTTTGGAGAATATTTTGCCCAGTGCAACTGTAGAAATTAACACGATGATCATAACATTTCCATGACAGAAAGCTGCTTGACATTGAAAGTTGACAGTTAAAAACTGTCAAATTTTACGCAGTAAATATCTATGAAAAACCATCAAAATGAAGAAGAAAGAATTATCTGTATATTTGTATGCATCCCTGGCAGTATAGCTAACTTGATGAATACTTGAAAAATTGATCATTTTGTTGGTATGATGTTTTAAGCTTTATCACTTCGGTTTCAATTAAATAGATGATTACTGCCGTAGGAAGCAGTACTTATTTAAATTTGATTCGTTCACTTGACTGGAAAAAGAGGACAAGTTTGATTCGCTCACTTGACTGGAAAAAGAGGACTATTGGCTTTTTGATTCATTCAAAGGACATCCATTGTCGGTTTTAGTAACCTTTAAATAAATCCTTGTCAAACCAAATCAGTTGATATAACAGGTAAACATATAATTATGTATGCTGATGGTTATCCTGCTTTGGTCATTGTTTTATGATTTGGTACAAGTATACATACTAGAGGCTGCTCATTGCTTTGATCTCTTTTACTATTAGGCTTAGGTAATCAGCACATAGTTGGAGTCTTGAAAACCAATTTAATTAATGGATCAATGTCAAAAGCTTACTGTTTAATACAGGACAATAAGCCACTAAATAAGTACATGTCCTTAGCCAGTTTATTAGTTTAATTATTAATTACCAGGAAAATTGGCAAAATAGTCTTATTTTTTAAATTATTTACATAAATTGTTAACTCTATCTTTTTCTTATCAAGTTAGCCAATTTCAATATTTTTGAACAATTTTATCTCGCATGCCTATTTACATTTAAAACAATATTAATAATAGAGAAATAAAATTAAATATTATTTTACATAACAAGAACCATTGTAGCTTAGTAATTAGTGTATTGTTTCACATTCTTAAGAACTTGAATTCAATTCCCCACCATTATATTTTATTTATTTATGTGTAATAAATAGCAAGTTGACGGCCCATCTGTTAAAGAAATATATTGATTTTTTTTTATGTTTAAATTAAAAATTTTAAAATTTGGGTTGCAATTGAACTCAAGTTACCATTATATTTTAATTCTTTATTTATAATAAATAACAAGTTGACAGCCATATGTTAAAAAAATATATATTAATTTTTTATATTTAAATTAAAAATTTTTAAAATTGGGTTGCAATTGCTTTGCTTTATTTTTTAATTTCTTTATATTTTGTAATTTACATGTTGGGAATTGAACTAAAGGTACCATTATATTTTAATTATTTATTTATAATAAATAACAAGTTGACAGCCCATATGCTAAAAAATAGATATTAATTTTTATATTTAAATCAAAAATTTTAAAAATTGGATTGTCATTTTTTTGCTCTATTTTTTAATTTCCTTATATTTCGTAATTTACATGTGGGGAATTGAACTCAAGTTACAAATGTGACAAATAATATGCTCACGAACTAAGCTACAATAATTTTTGTTAGTAAACTAATATTTATTTGTATATATCTAATATTTAATATTGTTTTAATTGAAAATGATTATATGATAGTAAAATTATTTAAAATTGGTGAAATTGAGTTATTTCCTAAGAATTTTTTAGGATTGACTATTTACATAAATAATTTTAAAAATAAAGCTATGGACTTACGTTATAAATATTGTTTAAACATATAGTTAGTCAGCATTCACCTTTTGCATGGCTGCTGCAGGTATCAACCATATATGATGTATGGCTTGTTCTGAAATATATTATAATCTTACAATCGTCAGCAGATAAATCTTTGGTGCACTAAACTAGAGCATATAAGGTGTTGGTATCTGTAAAGGGTGTTTCTTCTTCAGCATATACTTCAGTTGAAGAATTGCAAGCTGACAATTTGGTGAGATTTTGCAGAGTATTGTTCATCAATTGGATGGTGTAATAAATATCATATGCAACAGCAGTAAGTCTCTTTTACTTCCTATATATAGAGCTGTTCTTTTATGTAGATTGTAGAATCTCTGTTTGCCATGCAAATGGTTAATTTCTAAATGTAAATCATAGCCGCATATTTAAATAGAAAGTATTTTCAGGTAACGAAATCCGTCACTCGAATGAAACAATTCTTGCGCCAAGGAACAGGTAAATTTCAAGCAATCAATCATTAATTGAAAAAGAAAATCTTAAATAAAACGTTCTATCACGTTAGTATAAGTAATATAATAGAACTGTTCAATCAATAAAAGAAGAAAAATTTATTTATTATTAGTGAATAAAAAAACTTAACAATAGATTTTATTTTTAATTAATGTGACGAGTGAAATTTATATAACTACTTTTAATTTTTTTTTTATTCATTACCGAATAATTTTTTTAATTTATTGATTAAATGATCTTATCATATTATTTATCCTGATGTGATAGGACTTTTTCACCTAGAACTTTCTCTAATTAAAATGTCTCTAAGATGGAATGTTTCTACACTGCCAGTTATCACTGCATGGATGATATTTAGACTTTGTCCTTCGTAAACAAGCAAATCAATTTCACATAATCACATCTTTTTTCATGAATATTTGTTAACAGAGTAATAGGCATCTGTCACTAAAGGGATGTAGGACAACAGAGTAGTTACTCTGTAGACAAGAAATCAATAAAGTGATTAATTAAGATTATGCCTAAGCGTTGGTAGAAACTAGAATAGGATTACTACTAACTCGTATACGTGTCCTGAATCATCGGATAAAGGAAATAATGAACAAGGTAATTATCCACAGATCTATCAGCTGGCAGAAACATTTGAAACAGTGACCTCACTAACAGAACAATTTTAGTATCCGGTAAGAATTGATCTGATCTAACAACAGCTCGGCCAACTGAAAATGCAGGTTGGATTGGTTTAGCAAATTTATTTTCCTTTAACAGGATGAACGAATGGTTATGACTAAATGGATTTTAGGACAAAGTTGAAAAAGTTGAGAAAGTTTAGCCTATTCTGCAGTAATGCAAATCAAATGATGAAGATGCAAGTTCACAGGTCCATACTTGTTTATCATATAACCTGTCAATGTATCTTTGAACAATAAACTTGTCACCGGTGAGACACAATTGAATTGGCATAAGTATACAAGTTCGTACTTGTCCATTATATAACTTGTCAATGGATCTTTGAACAATAAAATTGTCACCGGGGAAACAAATTTGAAAGAGTAACCTCATTAACAGAGCAAATTTTTGGTCCCGACGTGGATTCCCCTGACTTCGCAATAATTCGGCCAACGGAAAATGCTGGTTCAGTTGGTTGAGGAAGAGTTACCGTGTCGCTTGCTAACATAAGAACTACAGAAGACATAGTAGGTCTATCTGCTGCGTCTTCCTGAACACAAAGCAATCCAATGTGTATATATTTCAACAGTTCTTCGGGAACGCATGACTGCCTTAGAACAGGGTCCATCAGCTCCAGTGCTTCTCCATTAGACCATAATTTCCAAGCCTGAAATGTTATATAGATTAGCCTATGAATCGTTCGAAATGATTCTTCAGAAAGAAAGATTAAGGTAATAGTTACATTACGTACGTAAGTGAGGAGGCTTTGACCGTGTTCGGAAAGATAAAATCCACTATTCCTTTTTCCACTTATGATCTCTAGCAGAACGACTCCAAAACTAAAAACATCCGATTTAACTGAAAATAATCCTTCCATGGCATACTCTGGGGCCATATATCCGCTGTTTTGTGATTGGAAAAATAAAATAAAATAAGATTAGATGCGAAAGAAAAATCAATCGCTTCTAATATAACCAGTATCCGTTTGTATTAGTCATTGACATTCATAGATGGTAACCTCATGATATGATGTGATCAGAAGTCCAACCATAGAGAAAGGTATAGAAGACTGGTTTATCTAGGTTGATAATTCAGCCTACACCAAATGTTTGATGCATATGATAGCATTCTGCTAAATGCTTGCAGGAAAAAAACCAAATGTATGTTCGCTAACCCACTCTGCCTTGATACGAGGTCATGCTTAAAAATACGAAATTTTAAGAAACATTCTACAAGAAGGAGAAAACAAAGGCCAAAACAGAAGGAAGGTGGAGTACTTACTATGTTCCAACAACTCTGTTGGTATTAGCTTCAATTTGATTTCCACCAAATATCCTTGCCATACCAAAGTCTGATATCCTTGGGTTCATCTCATGATCCAGCAAAACATTACTAGCTTTGAGATCTCGATGAATAATTCTGAGCCGAGAATCCTCGTGCAGATACAAAAGGCCTCGTGCAATTCCGTTGATGATGCTTGTGCGTCTTTTCCAGTCCAATTGTTCACCCCTAGTTGAATCTAGAAAAATGACAATGACTTTATTACGTACTTTGTCATGATAAGAAAAAGAACAAAATCTGGGTACAATTCTAGTGACCGATGCCGGAAGTTATGTCTTGCTAACAATGCAGACCAAATACCGACATGCATGCTTATACGACATAAAATATGGCCGTAATCCTGCTTACGTGGTCTGCTTTATTTGCGGAACTTAGCAAGCAGCGATCAAGGAAAATGTGCCCAACACTTGGCCATAGAATTAGAAAGTTTTGAGAAGCATACCAAAAAGGAGGAAATCAAGGCTTTTGTTGGGCATATACTCGTAGATAAGCAGCAATTCATTTCCTTCTAAACAGCATCCCAATAGTCGCACGAGATTTTTATGTTGTAATTTGGCGATTAAAGTAACTTCGTTCTTGAACTCCAGTAGACCTTGCCCAGATGTTCTTGAGAGCCTCTTCACTGCAATTTCCGTACCTTCCGCTAATACACCCTGGAAGTAACTTTCCAATGTTAGAATGACGAAAATCTAAACTGCCTGTATGAGGAAATTAAAGGGAGTCTCATTCCATTTGAAAATTGCTTTTGGTCCCTATAGTCCCTGTACCATATGATTTACAATGTCTGTACGCATTTCTGTTCCCTGTAAAAAAAGGGCATAGAGGTAGTTGCTTAGAGGCATCACCTATAATTACCTTATAGACAGGGCCGAAACCACCTTCTCCAAGTTTATTGTCATGAGAGAAATTTTGTGTGGCCTCGAGTATGAGACCTAGTGGGATAACAGGGAACTCATGAGATTCCATCTGCTTCTCTTCCCTTCCTAAAATATCGTTTGAATAGTCCTCTCCAATTTTATCTTGTGTAATTGCTCTTTTATCTGCAAGGAACTTTGAAATTTAGTTTTGGAAAAGAGGGAGAAAATATCCATCCCATTACATCATTTCATCATGCATATAATTGGTTTATAAGTATATCGAATTAGTTCATACGTAGACTTTATAAATGTAACATTGCTCGTATAACAGTGATGCAGTCGGCAATTCTTATTGCTAAACTTTCAGTGGCCTTAACTTTTGATCCAAAAGGAATTATAGAATACACCACAAAGTAATGAAAAGTTATTGTCGAGCTTTTTAACATACCAATTGGAGTTTAGTTGGTTGAGGTTGTTTTTGATATCAAAATTTACTATTTTAGCATATTTCAAGATGCTTTAGTTTAGAAGTTGTAATTAGGGATATTTTTGTAATTTTTTAGGATTTTATGTCTTAAAATTACTAGACTTTATATTTTAGGATTATTAAAACTTTATATTTTTAGAGTTAGTATAAATATATTTATTTTTTCTTTTTAACAGAACTTTGGATAATTAAAATTTTTTCTCTCAAAGTTTGAGAAGTTTATCATTTTTTTTTTGGTTATCTCGCTAAGGCAGTTGATATTAGAATAAAGTTTTTACTCTTTTCTAATGGCAAAAGACTTAATCGCAGATAGTAATAGTTATCATGGCATAGATTAAAGAACTAATACATCATAATTTGCAGTGCAAGATCAAAAGGGTTCTTTGATCTCTTTAGAGCAATGGCTGGATCATAAAATTCAATGTTTAGAAAGAAGATTTGAAGAAATTTCATATCAACTTTATGCTCTAAGCATTAATGCCAATAGGAACTAGGATGACCATGTATCGGGAAAGATGTAGTCTACATACAACTTATATTGGCAGACCTATTCCTATTCACAGACATAGACAATAGACTCATGCAAAAAAATTCAAACAAAAAAGAAGATAATTATCTAGAAGAGCTTAAAAGGAATACTAAAAGTGCGCCGATTAGATGTGGCAATGGTTATTTCAACAGTACTAAGTATTCTAAGAAATATTAATTAAAGGTAGATATTTCTAATTTTAATGAAAGTTTAAATATTGAAGAGTTTTTGGAATAAATTGAGAAAGTAGATAGATTCTTCGACTATATAGAGATTCTAAAGGAAAACAAGATAAGACTTGTTGCATACAAATTGAAAGGTAGAGCTTCTGTATAGTGGGAGAGATTACAAAATAAGAGGTACCATGAGAGAAATACATAAGTTAAAACTAAGTATATAATGAAGCAGATGTTATGGCAAGACTTTTTTCCTTTTGATTATAAGCAGTCTTATTTCATAAATATCAGAAGTGCCAGCAAGGGCAGTAATCTATCCATAATTATTATAACTATCCAGGTTTAATAACTATTGAGTAGATATTGCCTACTTTGGATACATAGTCTATCACAGATTTGTTCTTAAACGTTGCAACCCAAAACGCGTCTACCTAGTTAGGAGAACTCAAGCTATATATCATATAGCTTAAACTCGCCCGCCAGCAACGTGGGATGTGACATTCTCCTCTTCTTTAAACCTCGTATCCTCGTAAAGGGGCTAGATAAAACATTAACATATTAGAAAACATATCACAAATCAGAACATCCACACATCAGGTCGTGGGCTGATTCTAATATCATAAGTAATAACTTAAGTTCAATAACTATTATGTAAATATTGTCCGTTTTGGGCAACAACTCGTCATGGATTTGTTCTTGGGTTTTGCAACTAAAAAAACTTTTATTTAATTAAGAGAATCCAAGCTATATATCATGTAGCCATGACTCACCCGCTAGCGATGTGAGATGTGACATGCGACATGCTAATGTCTCACATCGTTAGCAGGTGAGTCTGAGCTATATAATATGTAGCTTGGGTTCTCTTAACTAAATAGATGCATTTTGGGTTATAAAGTTCGAGAACAAATCTATGACAGGTTGTATGCTCGAACCGGACAATATCTACTACGTAGTTGTTAGATCTGAGTTGTTACATATGGTATCAGTGCTAGCTTACGACCCGATATATAGATGTTCTGATCTGTGATATGTCTTCTGATATTTGAATGTTTTGTTTGGCACTCTCACAAAAATAAAAGGTCTAAAAGAAGAGAGAATATTACATCCCATATCGCTAATGAGTAAGTCTAGGCTACATGATATATAGTTTGGATTCTCTTAACTAAGTAGATGCGTTTTGAGTTGCAAAACCTAAGAACAAACTCGTGATGGACTACATGCCTAAAGCGAACAATATCCCCTCAGTAATTGTTAGATTTGGACTGTTACAATTATACCACTAAGTTTTTTATGTTAGTGGAAAGAAATGATTTGAGCGAAATAGATAGGCAACAAGTTGCAAGGTACTTTATTATCAACTTTGTCATGCAGTTTTGCCAAGGGGAGAAAGAAAAAGAAAAAGTTCTGGGTACAATTGCAGTGAGGATTCTAAAGTTATGTCTGGCAAACAATGCAGACCATACACCAACATGCTTGGATTATACGACAAAATTGAGCCGTAATCCTGCTCCTGCGCTTTGCTTTATTTGCGGAAATTAGAAAGCATCGTTCAAAGAAAATGTATCCAACACTTAGATATAGCATTAGAAAGTTTTGAGAAGCAAACCAAAAAGGAGGGAATCAAGGCTTTTGTTGGGCATAAAGCCATAAACTCATAGATGAGCAGCAATTCATTTCCCTCTAAATAGCATCCCAATAGTCTCAGAAGATTTTTGTGTTGTAATTTGGCGATTGAAGTGACTTCGATCTTGAACTCTTGTAGGCCTTGCCCAGATGTTATTGAGAGCCTCTTCACTGCAATTTGCTTACCTTCCGCTAATACACCCTGGAATTAAATTTCCAATGTTAGCATGACGAAAATCTAAACTCTATGTACAAGGACAAAGGCGTCTTACTCCATTTGAAAATTGCATTTGGTCCCTGTACTGTATGAGTTACAATGTCTATGCACATTCCTGCTGGCTGTTAAAAAAAGCGTAGAGCTAGCTGCTTAAAAACATCATCTTGTAATTTCCTTGTAGACAGGGCCGAAACCACCTTCTCCAAGTTTTTTTCATGAGAGAAATGTTGTGTAGCCTGGAGTGTGACACCCAGTGGAAGATAGGGAACTCATGAGATTCTACCCGCTTCTCTCTTCCTAAAATATTGTTTGAATAGTCATCTCCAATTTCATCTTCTCTAGTTGCTCTCCTATCAGCAAGCAACCGTGAAATTTAGTTTCGGAAAAAGAGGGAGAAAATTTCATGTCATTACAATATCATTTCATCATGCATGTAATAGGTTAATAAGTATATCGAATTAGTTCAGGCATAGACTTAACAAATATAACGTTGCTCATGTAACTTTTAGTGTCTTACATATATGCTAATGTCTTCGGACAGCGCAGCAGCTATTCAGCAAATCCGTAAGTTGTCACATGGTTAATAATGTTTCTTAAGATTTTGTCGTAATTTACTTAAGCATTTTCAGGTGTCAAGATTCAGTGTTAGTTGGACTCTCAGAAAACCTTGTTAGTTATTAATTTGCTTCCTAACTATTTAACTGAAACTTAACTACTATTCTGTGACGGGATAAAACTATTATTAAACCTTAGGAGAAGTATGTTGAATTACCCATAGCTGTTATAATTCTTAATGACTATTTGAAAACATAGGAATAAGGAGTGCTGTTATTGGAACCCCTCTAAAGTTTTTTATTTCAAAAGAAAAATTCTTCATCTTTATTTACTTTATTAACATGTATTAAAATTAAATACATTTCTTATTACAACCTATTAATTCCAAAAGTAGCTCTACTTTTCTTCCTTTTACATATATTCCACTTTTATTCTTATTATTGTTATTATTCATACTACATAGTTAATCCAAATTCTAAGTCAACAAAACTCTTTTACATAAATTGTATTATTATTATTATTATTATTATTTTTTTATTGATCTAACACATAGTTTATCCAAACTTTGCATGTCAGCGATATTTTTATTATTTTTATTTTTATTGTGTTAAATCATCATAATTATCTAAAACCCCATATCAATGGTATTTTTATAGTTTATAAACTTTCCATTAAAATGTATTATTTCCCCCTAAATTTTTAACTTTCATGAAATACATGATAGTTATTTTTTAAACTCAATTATGTTAATTTTTTTTTTTAAAAAAAGAAACTCATTATAGATAGAAGTTAAAAATTAGTAAAATTCTTATATGGTTTGAACGTTGAACAGAAACTTCCTGATCAGTCACTAGAATAGGTGAAAGAGAAGGAAAGATCAGACAAAATGTATGTAGTAGGTTGATAAAGAATGTCCTAAGAATTTTCGTAGATTCTGGCATCCTTTATTGACTGACCTTAACCATACCCACCACCATAACTACATTTCTTAAATGACTATAAACTGAAGGGATTTAGCCTTATTTAAAATCTAGCCAACAGATTATTTGATTCTGGACGCCAATAGTTAATCTGAGATTGTTGGCTAGATAGAGTAGTTTATAAACAAATCCCTGAAACTTAACTTTGAACTTGAATTCTGCATAGAGTACTCCATTTAAAACGTTCAGGACAAAGGTTTTCTTCTGTTGGACAATAGTTGAAGAACAATAATACAATTAGTTTTGTGTAGGTCAAGAGGTGCTTCTAGGTGAAATTAACTTATTATGTCGTTCATACTGTACTCAATATAATCATACTATATAAAAATAAAATAATTATAATAAATATGATAATAAGAGAAAAAGAGTCTAAAAAATTTGACACAATTTTATGTGGATGATCCCCTGATCTTACCTATTAGTTTATTCGGTTCAAGTCAAGAAAAACCAGTAAAAGGAAAGGAATTAGAAACTAAACGTTAATAACGTGCTGGTTCGATTAATGGAAGTCCCAAACCAATCCAACCATGACACGTGTTCCGAGTGTGGTTGCCAAATAATTTTATCTACAATATAACTTGCATGACCTGAATATATTATATATATATATATATATATATATATATATATATATCAAAATCCATTAATTATGACTTAAACCGATATGATTTAGGTGCCCATAATTTTTCCACGTCTGTATGTCAATATTGTTGGTAAGCTTTGACTATTTATATGCAATAAATTTAAAAATTATTCATTACCATTAACAATAAATTTTCAGATTGTAACTTTGCATAATGTTTTGAATTGGTATACAAAGATTATAACATTACATTTAATATTTCTTTAAATTCTTTGTTTCATAATATTTTGAATTTGTACAAAGATTGAATTGGTATAAAGATACAAGTTCCTACTTGTCCATTATATAACTTGTCAATGGATCTTTGAACAATAGAATTGTCACCGGGGAAACACATTTGAAAGAGTAACCTCGTTAACAGAGCAAATTTTTGCGCCCGACCAGGACTCACCTGACTCTGTAACAATTCGGCCAACGGAAAATGCAGGTTCTGTTGGTTGAGGAAGAGTTACCGTGTCGCTTGCGAACATAACAACTACAGAAGACATAGTAGGTCTATCTGCTGCGTCTTCCTGAACACAAAGTAATCCAATATGTATATATTTCAACAGTTCCAAAGGAACGCATGACTGCCTTAGAACTGGGTCCATCAGCTCTTGTGCTTCTCCATTACACCATAATTTCCATGCCTGAAATGTTGTATACATTAGCCTATGAATCATTGAAAAATATTCTTCAGAAAGAAAGATAAAGGTAATAGTCATACATAAGTAAGGAGGCTTTGACCGTGTTCGGAAAGATAAAATCCACAATTCTTTTTTCCGCTTATAATCTCTAGCAGAAGAACTCCGAAACTAAAAACATCCGATTTAACAGAAAATAATCCTTCCATGGCATACTCTGGGGCCATGTATCCGCTGTTTTGTGATTGGAACAACAAAATAAGATTTAATGCAAAAGAAAAATCAATCGTTTCCAATATAGCTCAGTAACCGTTGGGTTAGTCATTGACATTCATAGATGGTAACTTCATGATATAATGTGATCAGAAGTTGAAGCAAAGTAAAAGCAATAGAAGACTGGTTTATCTAGGCTGATAATTCAGCCTACACATAATGTTTGAATCATGTGATAGCATTCTGCTAAAAGCTTGCAGTACAAAAACCAAATGTATGTTACCCACGCTGCCTCCATGTGAGGGCATGCTAGAAAAATGAAATTTTAAGAAAAATTCTGCAATAGGAAGAAATATTATTGGCAAAAATAGAAGGAAGACGCAGTACTTACTATGTTCCAACAACTCTGTTGGTATTAGCTTCATTTTGACTTCCACCGAATATCCTTGCCATTCCAAAGTCTGATATCTTTGGGTTCATCTCATGATCCAGCAAAACGTTACTAGCTTTGAGGTCGCGATGAATTATTTTGAGTCGAGAATCCTCGTGCAGGTACAAAAGGCCTCGTGCAATTCCGTTAATGATGCTTATTCGTCTTTTCCAGTCCAATTGTTTACCCTTAGTTGAATCTAGAAAAATTATAATGACTTTATCACCTACTTTGTCATGCTGTTTGGCAAAGGGGGAAAAGAAAAAGAAAGAAAAAGTTCTGGGTACAATTGCAGTGATCGATGCTAGAAGTTATGTCTCGCAAACAATGCAGACCATATACCGACATGCATGGATTATTCGACATAAAATTGAGCCGTAATCCTGCTCATGTGGTCTGCTTTATTTCCGGAACTTAGCAAGCAGCGTTCAAGGAAAATGTACCCAACATTTAGCTATAGCATTAGAAAGTTTTGAGAAGCAAACCAAAAAGGAGGAAATCAAGGCTTTTGTTGGGCATATACTCATAGATGAGCAGCAATTCATTTCCCTCTAAACAGCATCCCAATAGTCGCACGAGATTTTTGTGCTGTAATTTGGCGATTAAAGTAACTTCGTTCTTGAACTCTTTTAGGCCTTGCCCTGATGTTCTTGAGAGCCTCTTCACTGCAATTTCCTTACCATCCGCTAATACACCCTGGAAGCAACTTTCCAATGTTAGCATGACAAAAATCAGGAAAAGTGTCTGTGAAAGAAGCGCATGTTGGTAGTTGCTTGGAGGCATCACCTATAATTACCTTGTAGACAGGGCCGAAACCACCTTCTCCAAGTTTATTTTGGTGAGAGAAATGTTGGGTAGCCTCGAGTATGAGAGCTAGGGAGAAGACGGGGAACTCAGGAGATTCCACCTGCTTCTCTCTTCCTAAAATATCAATTGAGTAGTTATCTCCAATTTTATCTTGTCTAGTCACTCTCCTATCTGCAAGGAACCGTGAAATTTAGTTTTGGAAAAGGTAGGAGAAAATTTCATGTCATTATCATATCATTTCATTATGCATGTAGTAGATTTATAAGTATATCGAATTAGTTCAGACATAGACTTTATAAATATAACATTGCTCGTACAACTGCCAGGGTATTCTAGTAGCTCTTCTGAAATTTGAGTTAATAACCGGTGGATGACAAATTTGCTCAAAGTTTAAGTTACTCTTACCCCATAACTAATTCAAACTCTAAGTCAACAGTACCCTTTTACATAAATCTCATTATTGTTGTTGTTGTTATCATCTTCGTGGTCGTTCAAACTCAAAATTCATCCATACTCCATTTTAGCAATACTTCCTCAAACGCCATAATTAATTCAAACCTCATATCAACAGCATTTTATAGTTCTAACTTTCAAAAAGGTACATTGTAGTTATTTTTTAAACTCAACTATGCAATTTAAAAAAGAAAAAGAGAGAGACCAGATATACGTAGAACTTAAAATTAGTAAGATTCTTTTGAATTGATTAAAGAAAAAAACATATATGTTTATCAATTGTAGTGCTTACAAAAGAAAGAAAGTTTATAGTAAGAAGTTACTTTATTATAAACTTTTATTTACGGTTAAAATTGTAAATAAAGAAGACTTTAGAGAAATTCCAATATTATCACTCAGGAACAAGTCTTGCCGATTTTTATTTACTTTGATGATAATATTCACGTTTCACAAAATATTTTGAAGGTGACATGAATTAGCATTGTGAAATGTAAGCTTGACAGAGAAACCCATTACCTTTATTATTTCTTCTCCGCTTATACCAAATTAAAGAACCAAATATCCCAACAACTGTAATTCCTGATAAAGTCGTGCCAACTGCAACCCATACTGCGTTCATTCCTTTCCCTTCTGTATACCAAGAACAATTTTTTCCCCTTATGAGTTGTTTTACAATACAGAAAATTAAGCAAGCTCAACACCGAAGAGTAAATAATGATATATTCTCATATCAATTAATGTTAATACACTTAGTAGTGCATAAATAAAAGAACACTTGAAATACATTAAACCAAAGGATAATGAACTAAATCCTTTCACATAATCAAACTTTATTTTAAAAATACAAACCATATTTTTTAAAATAGTCAAACTTTGCAACAAGTCTTAGGCAGAAAACTCTAGTTTGATTTTTCAATAAAATCATGTTACTTGTATTAAAATCTTACTTTTAATATTAAATTTACTTTTTCAGTTTGACTGGGTGTATTATTAGAGTTACTGCAGTTTTCTTTAACTCTAGTGGGAAGGTATTAAGTAGCTATATGAACTCACCATTGTTATTAGCTCCATCTATATGGTCCTGGGTAATTGAGTCCAGCTCATATCTCATTGTACACCTTTCCGAAAGAATTTTACCAAACTGGTACGGCTGTAAGAAGCAGCTTGGAATCTTTGGAACACCAGACTCAAGGCAAACACGGCAGTCTTCTGCTGACAACTCTGGTATGCACTGCACGAGGCTGTTTAGCGTAATATAGCTAGATATGTTCTTCCTGTTGGTTGCATGACCGTTAACTCTTGAAGCAATTATGTCCTTAAACGACTGAGTTAAAATCGCAGTGAAGTTATCAGGTACGGCGACGTTTTGTTTGATCCCCCTGCATATAGATACCCCTATATCCTTGACGGTGAAGGAAATATTAGAAAAACGCACCATACACTTATCATACCATATAATTGCCTCCTTGGTGCCAATACATCTTTTGCACAACGTGTCAACTGCCGTAACTATGCAATTCTGACAGGATTGCAATGTGATGTCAAACCTGCAAAGATAAAGACCATAAACTGTGTCCGGATATTCCCCTTCAGTTGTGCTGTAATAGAGGGTTTTTGCAGCTTCGGAATAAAGCTTTTGGTTGAAGAGGCGATCGAAGTTGCGTCTGAACATGCTGGAAGCCGTATTATTCTGTCCGGGGCAAAACAACGCCATGTTGTCATCAATAAATGAAGTCTCTGACATAACAGACGATAAAAAGAAAAGCAGGTGGAGCAAGCAAATAGTTATTGAGCCAGAGAGTACGGCGGTCGGCATCGTCCTTCTAGCCTTTGAAATCTGAAAATAAGAAAAATTTGGCTACGTCCAATGTCAGGACTGTTGGCTAATGGCATCTGTAAAGATAAATTAAGTTCGTAATTATGTACCAATACACTTAACTGCGAGACGTAATATCGAAGACTCTGGAAACAATAATATATATGGGCCATTCAGAAAGCAGGAAAGACATTTCAGAAGGATTAATGGGTTCAGATAGAAGAAATATGAACAAGAAATAAAGAAATAAAACTTGTTGACTCAGGAACGTGTCGAGCTCGTTACATTGAAGTTTCATTCCATTCCTGAAATAAAACTTGTTGACTCAGGAACATGTCGAGATCGTTACATTGAAACCATTCCTGACACTTGTCACAAGCCAAGTTGTTAAACACCTTCATCGACACGTTACAATCGTTATAAAAGACAAGTAGTATGTACGTGAAAGCAAAAGGGGGAATTTGAAACATTCAATTCATTTTATATATTACACACGACACATACAAATATTAAAATCTCTCGATTCTGACTTTTAACTCTAGACGAAGATGACCGGAAACTCGTGAAGACAAAGAGGCCGGACTGTACTACTTTAATAAGTTATCTCATGTTTTTCATTTAATACTTCTTTAAATATTTTACTCCACAATATTTTGAATGGGTGTAGAGGTTGATTGGAATCAGTCAAGATCGAATTTCTCTCTCTTAGCATTATTACATAAAGAAGAAAACACAAACCATAGTCATCGGAGTGACATACATATATAAGAAAACGAATTTCAACTTTTAAAGAGATCGAGGTAACATTCACACTTACTATGTATTATTCTAAATAATTTATTAAATTATTTTATTGTTCCATTGATAAATAATAATAATCATTATTGCAATGGCTTATTTAATGTTTACCAATTTGTTTGTCCTCCTACCACTGCACAAGAAATTGGCTAACATTCAAGTTTATCATCGAAGAAATTGTACAGTGGAACGTTTGATATTCAGTTTAGCCCCAATTGCAGGGTAAGGATTCCTCTGTTTTTATGCAACTCATTTGTTAAAAATAACCAAATTCTGTCCCTGGATGTTGTTTCACTAAACCTTAGGGATTCGATTGTTAATACCCCTTTAATCCAATTGTGCTGCTGACAATTCACGCATGGGAAAAGCGGGTTGTTTTGAGAAATATCTGAAGCAAAATTTTGTTGAATAAAGTAGATGAATTAGGGGAATAGAGAATACCCAAAGTATTTAACAAAGTGAGTCAATGCCAATATAGCTAAAATGAATTTACGCCTATATAGAATTGTTAACGAGGTGGAACATCTGCGAGGCTTTCACTAACGAAACAAACTCCAATATCTGATAAGGATTGACTTAATTTTAAAGGAACTCGGCCGACAGAAAATGGAGGTTCGGTAGGTTGAGGAAGTGTCATGGTATCACTTGCCAACATAACAACCACAGAAGACATGGTTGGTCTTTCTGCCGGGTCTTCCTGCACGCACAACAGTCCAATATGAATACATTTCAACAGTTCATCTGGAATATATGATGGCTTCAATACTGGGTCCACCAGCTCCAGTGCATTTCCTTCACGCCACAGTTTCCACGCCTGAAAAGTTATACAAGCCATAAAATTAGAGCAAGTTGTTGCATTATCAGTAGAATTTATTCTTCAAGGACAGAAGGTAGAGATAACTACATACATGAGTGAGGAGGCTTCGACTTTGTTCAGAAAGATAAAATCCACTATTTTTTCTCCCACTGATTATCTCTAGCAGAAGAACTCCAAAGCTAAAAACATCCGATTTAACTGAAAATAACCCTTCCATGGCATACTCCGGGGCCATATATCCACTGGTGAAGTTCGAACAAAACCATAAGATCAAATGCTCTAAAAACATTTTTAAATATCCCAAACCTTTTATTGGCAAATTTCCATAGTGATCGATCATTATCATAAGCACAAAGCAGAGAAATAGTCAACTGGTAGTTTGTCCAAAAGAACAAACCATTTTAACTTTCAAGAAAACTTTGTTAGGAAAAAGTGACATACTATGTTCCAACAACTCTGTTGGTGTTAGCTTCATTTTGATTTCCACCAAAAATCCTCGCCATTCCAAAGTCTGAAATCTTCGGGTTCATCTCATGATCGAGCAAAATATTGCTAGCTTTGAGGTCGCGATGAATAATTTTGAGCCGAGAATCCTCGTGCAGATACAGAAGACCTCGTGCAATTCCATTAATGATAGCGAAGCGTCTTTTCCAATCTAGTTGTACACTTCTTGTTGAATCTGACAATAAATTGAACATCACATAACCTGTTTATCTACTTTGTCTTGCTTTGAGGCTAAGGGGATCGAAGAACGAAAAAAGTAAAACCTAAAAATATTTGGATCAGTTTTAGCGATGCTGTTAGTTACGTTACACAAATGGAACAACCATATAAACTTGACCTATTGGCCACCGGCGAAGGCTTAATAGAACCAACTATTAAGCTGAAATCTTTCCAGTTTCTGTTCCATTTGCAAAACTTAACAACCAGAAATTCAATGAAGTATTTCATGTCTACATCAAGTAGCACTAATACGGAGTTCTAAGAGCAAACCAAAGAGCAGGAAATCGAGGCTTTTGTTGCGCATGTACTCATAGATTAGTAGCAATTCATTTCCCCCTAAGCAGCATCCCAAGAGTCTCACTAGATTCTTATGTTGTAATTTGGCAATCAGAGTAACTTCATTCTTGAACTCTTGTAGGCCTTGTCCAGATGTTCCCGAGAGCCTCTTTACTGCAATTTCCTTGCCATCCGCCAATACACCCTGGATGTGCAACTTAAAATATTAATATTTTTTATAACAGTTGTGAAAATATTAAAATACGAGCCGTCTAAATTATATTCTCAAATCCGTCAATGCTGATAGTTTGCTTAAACAAATTAAAACATAAGACTGTAATTATTACCTTATACACAGGGCCGAACCCTCCTTCCCCAAGCTTATTTTCATCAGAGAAATGTTGTGTAGCCTTTAGCGTAAGGTCTAACGGGAACACAGGGAACTCTTGACATTCAACTTGCTTCTCTCCTAAAATATAAGAGAAATCATTTCCAATTCTACGTTCTCCCAGTTCAAGTAACTCAACTACAGCAAAAACTGAATTTAGTTTACATAGAAATAAAGGCAAGAATCAATAAGAGAGAGTCACAAGTAAAATAATTTTACTACATTAATATAATAATATAATAGAATTATTTTACTTAAAATTTTTATTAATGCTTTTATATTGCTGAATAAACCTATTACCTTTATTTGTTTTATTTGTTCTCCTCATATTCCATAAAAAAGAAACGAAAAGTGCAACTAATATTAGGAACGCTGACACTGCAGTGCCGACTTCAATCCATATTTTGCGTCGCCTCCTTCCCCTCCATGCAATCACAGCTAAAAAATTCAAGGTTATGGAATAAATATATATATATATATATATATCCATCAATGCTAACTAATGGTGAAAAATATAAGAATGAGACTCCGACAATGCAACAAGGACGATGATGATGAATTAAGAGCATGTATAAATAATTAAAAAAAACTAATTTAAGAGATTAAAATACTTTAGTTGATTAGTTTAATTGTTTTTATTCCAATCTATTAGTATAGTTCTTTCTAAAAGCAATTCCACCATCGTGAGCCAAGCATTATCTTGTCCTCTTTTTAGCCCTCACAATTATTTTTATATTCATATTCAGTCTAGCCTTTTGTAATGTGTCGGTCCCAATGTCCGCTTGCTTCAGTCACCGCCTTACAGGTAAAAAGTCTATATGAAACCACAATCATTTCACACTTCACATATATGGGAACAAAAAAAAAAAAAATTTAATTTAAGCAATATTTGTTATGGTTTCTCGGTTTCGGATAATATTTTTAAAACCTGAGAAGAAATGATCCGGATAATGACATGAATAACAGAAGTTAAATGTTTTTAATCCAACTAGCAGAATGGATGAACCCTCTCCCGTTCAACTTCATGGAAATTAATGATGATTTGAATTTACAAAAGATTGAATTTAATTTAGCGATCATGAGAAATTGTTAGCAAAAGCATGCATGTTATCCTGTTACATGTTGAAGAAATCTCTTTTCTATGCTTTGTAGAAGATAAACTCATCGTGTGTGTATATATATACACATACACGTTGCTATGCATGCTTATGAACTCACCATTAGGGCTGGCCGGAGGTGTTGGTGCGCCATCTTCATGTACAGAGAAAAAGGGGTACAGCTCGAACCGTATATTACAACTTGGGTTAAGAAATCTGGCACCTTTCTTATCCTGGTAGCAGTTAAGAATTGAAGTGGAAGCATCAGTCAGACAAACTTTGCAGTCTTCTATCGACAAATCCGGTATGCACTGCACAAGACTATACAGCTTGTTGACTCCGGAAACGCTAACCACATGGGTTGCATACTTTTTAGAAGCATTAATCGAAGTTGCCGCTGAAATTACTTCACTCAAGGACTCATTCACAATTTTTCTGAACTTTTCAGGTTCAGTAAAGTTTTGTTTATTTGTCGAGCAATTCTGCGGCGATGTCTCTATATTTGACAAGAAAGATTGATCAGAATAGCGAAACATACAATCATCATACCATATAATTGCTTCCTTGGTGCCATTACAATCTTTCCGAAGGTTATCAATTGCTAAATCTACGCAATTCTGACATTGTTGGTTGCTCTGGTCACCCCTACAGAGAAAAAGACTGTAAACTATGTCAGGATATATCCCTTCAGTTGTTTTGTTATAGGAGAAGCTGTCAGCTCCGTTAACTCGGTCGAATAGCCGGTTGAGGTTGAGTGTAAACATATAGGAAGCAGCGTTATCAGGGCTATGTGAGCAAGAAAAGGGCATGAATTCCGGACTCTGTGACATAACAAAGGATAGAAAAGAAACAAGGTGAAGCAAGTGAATTATTTTTGAGCCAGAGAATAAGATACTCGACATTGTTATCAGAAACAAAAGTTTGGTTACGTTCCAAAAGCTAAGAGCTAGGAGAAGACTGAAGACTCGAAGGAAATTATAGAGATTTATGATAGACCGTTCAAAAGTAATATGATTTTAGGAACCCATTGGTTTGCCTATAATAAACAAATCATATGTATTTAAAAGTAAAAGTTAACACTCCACTATCACATTTGTGAAAAAAAAAATGTATGAAAATGCTTTTTGACCTTGCCAGAATCCTCCGTTACACACGATACTCGATTTTAAAATAATATAAAGACAGAAAAATCTTGTGTGGGAATCTGCCCATAATGGGTCGGAGATGGTACTGCCTTTGAGAAAAAAGTTAATCTGTGAATTCTTAACTAGACAATTGTATTAAGTTTAATATTTTAACGAGGAACTTGCAATAAGTTTGATACATACGGGAACAAGATTGATGACATGGAATAATATAGCAATTTTCTACAAAATATTTACTACATTAAATTATTCTACAACTTGCAAATCGTTCATGAAAAGAATGTGATCTCACTTTTTATCCTAATTATTATTACAACTAACTAAATTTAAAATATACGTACCTTATATGTTTTAATAAAAAATTTAAAATATAAAATAAAAAATTTAATATATAAAATGAAAAATTTAAAACTTTAAAATTTAAAATAATTAATATAAAAATTTAAAATATTAAATATAAAAATAAAAATTATTATTAATATAAAATTTAAAATATATTATAAAAATATTTAAAACAAATGAAATAATTAATTTAAAATTTTAAAATTTTGGATATAAAGTACATTGTATGCAATCATTTCAATATGTTATAAAATTGTAAGATTTTTGAGACACCTGTCCAAGTTTCAGTAGACAGATGCCTCCGTTCCGTTCCGTTCACACAGATTTAAGATAATTTAATTAAGAATATACAATTGGTGGTGGCATCCCACACCAAGGACTAAATTCCGATGCCAGAATTGACTTGTACTCTGTGGAATGCGGGTGCTTTGACTTGAACTAATACGTCGACCTTGGACGGTTGTCAATAATTCAACAAATTAAAAAGCAACGTTTATGCAGTCAAATATCTTTATTGTTTTAAATTATAACCAGCAAGAAATATGTTCTATACTTCTTGCCGCATAAATTGAATACTGGAACACGACTTTCTTCTTGTGAAAAAGAAATATATATATATATATATATATATAAAATAGTATCACCATTCTTGAAATTGGATAAGAAGCCTAGGGTTACGAAATAAGGGTATTTTATAATTAGAAATCACGCTTCAGTCTAAACATATTCTAACTAGTCTTAGACAAACTCAAATCTGTTCTTCGTTACAATTATGGCAATATGTACATTACTGGATCAAGAGTTGTTGTCGGACCTTATTGTCACCATTTGCAGCAATCGCAATATTACCATTAGAAGTTCAAATTTTAGTTGCCGATTTGCTTTCCCGTATTTTAAAAAATTAATGGCTTGTTACAGAAATCAAAGCTAAGAAAATAAGTAAGATCTATGACGTATATTTGCATGGAATCAATCATGAACAAGAAGTTGATAAGTGTATTGAATATAAGATTTAATACATCGTATTAAGTAATTAATAACCCTAGTAATCCTAGGATTGTCAAGAGGTTGATACATTTGACAGAGTTACCTCATTAACAGAACAATCTCTTTTATCTTACGGGAATTGAGCTGGACGAACAGGGAATGCTGGTTGCGTTGGCTGAAGAAGCGTCATGGTATCAGTTGCCAACATAACAACGACAGATGATATAATATGTCTGTCCGTGGAGTCTTCTTGAACGCACAACAACTCAATATGAATACATTTTCAAAAGTTGAGCTCGAATATATGACTGGTTTAGTGCCGGCTCCATCATTTGTCGTGCATTTTTTTCACTCCGTCCGTTTCCATGTCTGAAATTTTTATATTGGGTCATGATATTCTCCATTAGTCAGATTAGCAAAAGCAATCCAGGTCAGTATTTTTAATCTCTTTAAATTTATTAAAAAGAAAAGACATCTCTTAATAAAAGTCTCACTAGAACAACAGATTACTTTCCTATTGAAAGACATTCTCACTGAAATTTACAGGAATTGACTTCCATAACTTTAAAGAAAAAGCAAGATTATAAATAAAGGTCCAAATAAGAAAAAAAAAAAAAAAAGATTTCACTACACTCTCCACTTATCTATTGCACTGTTAAAGTCGTACCGAAATCACTTCTTGAGAAATATTTTTTTCTAATTATATTTACTGAATCATTATTCATTATTGGTATTATGATTATATAATTAAAAACTTTTTACTAATTTAGGCATCTAAGGGTTTTCCCAAGAATATCAAGACAATCAGAGCATATCATAGGATTGTCATAACCAGCCACACCCTTATTAGAGTCAAAGAAGAAGGATCCAAATGTTAAGGACGAAAAATAGACATCAATGGTTTCCTACAATTCATATTTTACTATATGCAGTCGTGCTTCAAAAAAGATAAATACATAGCTAGCAAGAGATGCAGTTACATACATAACTAGGAAGAAGGCTTTGACCTTATTCGGAAAGATAAAATTCACTATTTTTTTTTCCCACTTATGTACAATCTCTAACAGAACTCCCAAGCTACAAACGTCCGATTTCAATTTTTTTTTTTTAATTTTATTGTTTAAATGTAGGTTGTGTTGATTTGAGAGGTAACATATCATTGTGTTTGCTCAAAAAGATTACTATATAATCAGTAACGTATGTTTTGACACTATAACTAATTATATATCTGTTTTATTGTTAGGTATTTTAAAATTTAATTAAAAAAATGTGGTTTAACGGACATTGTAAGTTAAGTGATATTCTTTATTGGACCATGAATTTGTACAATTAATGAACAACTGAACTTATTTTGTATTTAATGGTACTAAATTTTGGATTGAGATCTTTTCTTAATTTTTTTTCGTATTATTGACTAATTTTTAACTGTTAAAAAATTAAAAATAATTAAAATAAAATTTAAGTATTTCATTATATTTTATATTACGTGTTACTATATCTTTAAAAATCAAACATATAAAAAAATAAGATTACGAAAAAAGTTTTAATAAATAATGAATTATTTAATTAATAAAATAAAAAATTATTTATTTTAAAAAATTTATTCATTAACAATGAATTAAAAAAATTAAAAAAGAGTATCATAAATTTTATTATTACGCTAGTTAAATAATAAATTTTTTTATATTTTTTATTTATTATTAATAAATTTATTTTATTTTACTAATTAAATAATTTAATTATATTAATTATACACGATAATATAATTGTTCCCGTCAATACATTTTCAACTCTATAATAAAAAATACTTAATAACTAATAAAATATTCGTTATTGTCTTGTAAGTTGATGATTTTTCTCATATGTGCTTTTGGTCAAATCACATTAAATTATTATCGTTTTTATTGTATTAAAATTACAAAATTGTTTAGTATCATTTATCGTTGTTATTATATGAACGGACCAAATTTACCGCATTGATGTAGGCAAATAACAGTCATGTCCCTCTTACTCTATCCAATCCAATAACGCCAGCAGTTCGACGCTCGCTGTCCCAAGTTGCTCAGATTGGCATGCCCTCTGTCCTAAGAGTTTTTACTGTTAACTAGTTATGGCAGTTAATATTAGACGATTTCCCGTTTTATTCTCCCAGAAAGCATATAGGCAGGACTCTGTTGGTTTTCGCAATTTCTCTGCAAAATGCGGTGGTGTTAATGACTTAAATTTTCCTGCGACTGACCCTTCAATTTTTGCCGTCCAGGTGTTCGAGAAAATGTCTAACAGGTATTTGGCACATGCTTTAATGTATTTCAGGTGTAGACAATCTTCAAGAATTTCAAAACTGGCACAACGGAGGTGGGATCTTCCACCAATCAGCTTGCATTGATTCAACGGCGCTTGTTGAGGTTGGAGCCATAGTTCATTCAAATGCCGTACTGGGCGCAAATGTTTGCATTGGATCGGGAACTGTTGTTGGACCTGCTGTTACTATCGGTCAATCAACGAAGACAGGGTATAATAGTTCAAGGATTTACGACATTTTCTATTTTTAGTATGTGATAGAACTAAATCATATTTGTTTTCTTTCTACAGGTATAATGTTGCACTCAATAATTGCATCATAGGTGATTCATGTATAGTTCACAATGGGGTATGCATTGGTCAGGATGGTAGGACTGGATTAATTCAAACTTGGACTGTTTGATGCATTTTATAGTGTTGAAGTCACATTTGTTGCAAGTGGAAATGCAATTTTAATTATAACCCAATTGTTGTCTTCTAAAAATAGGTGCCATGTTTCATACAGGGTTTGGATTTTTTGTGGATGAGCAAGGAATAATGTTGAAGAAGCCTCAAGTTAGTGATATATGTTTACTTTCAATTGAAAATCAATTTTTTGTTTTCTTATGCTTGTAATTTGTCCATGAACAGAGAGTCCATTAGGACATCCTCAAAAGTGGTAATTAAGGAACAAGAACTTGACAGTAAAAAATATTTTAGAAAGTACGCATTATTTTCTAAGGTGGAACTTGGTGGTGATGTTATTTTTTCATTTTCATTGTATATGAGAACTATTCCTGGTTAGCTTTCTGAAGAAAAGCTGTGTAGGTGCCTTGGATATCTAGTAAATTTTGGATAGGCAACTGAAGTGTTTTGTTTTAACTTTTGTCAGATGCTCAATGTTAAGATAGGCAACCATGTGGAGATTGGTGCAAATACCTGCATTGACAGGGGCAGGTGAGATGGTTGTTGGCTTGAACATCTTCCATGAGTCTGTAACATTCAAATTATATATTTTCCTGAACTTGATTGCAGTTGAAAGCCATCCGAGCTGAATACTAAGTTATGTCCTAATTGGTATTTTCAGCTGGAGAGATACAGTCATAGGGGACCATTCAAAGATAGATAATTTAGTTCAGGTGGGCTTTCACTTGCTTGCCTCTCCAATAAACACACTGCCTGATTTTAATGATGATGCTGAAAGAATTTTTCCTTTACAAAAAAAAAAAAAAAAAAAAAAAAGGCAATTACAAGAATTTGTTAAATGTGCAATATACAACTACCCATCTGCTTTAATTTGCAGATTGGCCATAATGTGATTATTGGAAAAAGTTGCATGCTTTGTGGACAAACTGGAATTGCAGGTTCAGTGACGTATGTTACTTCATTTTTGTTTTTCTATAAGTTTTATGTGTACTTTGGATTTGCCTTTATTAGATGTAATTTCCATCAAAGGATTGTATCAAAGCTTTAAAAGGTCCTAATTGCTATGTCTTCATCATTTATTTTCCTTCAGGATAGGAGACTATGTCACTTTGGGGGGAAGGGTAGCTGTTCGAGATCATGTCTCTATTGCGTCGAAGGTAACTTGAAGTAGCAAAAATGATAAAAACATTTTCTCTAATGTAATTGTTAATCTGCTCTATTATTTCTATAGATTAATCGTAATTAATGGTAATTAAGCTTTCTGAAGCAAGTACTTCTATATATACTTTGAACTTCTGAATATTTTTTTTTTACTGTTGTGCTAACCATGCTCTGGACTTGAAGTTGTGGGCTCTGTTCGTTGGAGCCCGGGCCAAATTATTCATTCCACAGTTGTTTGAAGTGGAAGTATAGAACAATTAACTTGAAACTTGAATTTCCACATTTGATGGACTTCTTTGATTGATTTAAGAGCGAACTTTGTTTTCATTGCTAGATGTCTGATTAGATGTGGTTGCAGGTGCGACTTGCTGCTAATAGCTGCGTGACCAAGAACATCACGGAGCCTGGGGACTATGGAGGCTTTCCTGCTGTGAGGATTTAATTTTATTTGAATATAAATGATGTGTAATTGGGATTTTTAGTGCATCAACCAAACTACATGACTGCCTATGGTGGAATTGATCTGTAAACCCTTTCTATGGATTGCTTTGCAGGTTCCGATTCGTGAATGGAGAAGACAAGTCGCTAACCAGTGTCGGATTTCAAAGAAGGGGATTCCATAGAGTTGTCAGAGATGAGATACATGTTCTAATTATCTTGAGGTTAACGCATGTTTCAGGGCCATGTGGCCCAGAATGGGCAGGGGAAAATTATTAACACGATTGAGAAACGTATTACATGTTGGACCTGTCTATGGATTGGGCTGATGCAGTCGAATTAATCAGTTTTCAGTTTTCTACAATGATTACATATGCAATGTTTTGAAACATCAAATATGTTCACAAAGTTCATGCCTTGATCAAATTGAATTACTGATTCAAAATAAATAAATAAATAATCGTTGGTCACATTATTGAATCTAATCCTATTGAAGTTTGAAATCTTTTCTTAGAGGAAGAGAAAACCTCTTCTCGCGCCTAATCGATTAAGGAGCAACCGACAAAGTTTAAATTAGAAACTTGTTTTCAATAAGGAAACAAACAAATAGCTTCAAGACCAAGCAATCATTCGTGCTCTATAAAAATTAGGGTATCATTGCCAGAACCTGTTTGTTCCTCTCCTTTCTCAAAGTTAGAATGCTCACAAATCTTGTCAAGTTAGCGGCCGAGAAGGCCAGAGATGCCGCAGAAGAGTACTTCAAGCTTCAAAACATAGACATGGCTCTTAAAACTCTCAAAGCAGCCATGGATTTCAACCCAGATTTACCCAACATCGAGGATTACTTCACTGCCTACAAAGTGCATGAATTAGCAGCGAAGAAATCTACCTGGTATGAACTTCTAGCCATTACCGATCCAGAAGTGGATACCGACGTTATCAAGAAGCAGTACAAGAGATTGGCACTGATGTTGCACCCTGACAAGAACCCTTCCGTTGCCGCTGATGGTGCTTTTAAGCTTATCAAATCAGCCGTGGATGTTTTGACAAACCCTGAAAAGAGAAAAGCTTACGACGATCGGTTTAGTGCAAAGAAAGCCAAAGTAGATTCAAGTTGGTCTCAGCCTCCAGCAGCCGACGATCGAAATCATTCAAAAGATGGAAGTTACAAGGCAACTAATGCTTCATCCGGTTTCAAAAAGACAAATCCTTCAAGAAAACTCAGTTCATGCCGCAAAAGTTATGGCGCGAGAGTAGAAATCAGCAATCGAGATGGTAGTAGAAAGGTTATAATAACACGCGATGGTAAAGATGAAGACGTGTTATACTTTGGTGCCAAAGATAGTAGTTTCGGTTTTTGCCTTGGTTTCTTCTTTCCACATGATCCTCCAAATGTAACCATATGTTCTTGATCTACAATTTCGTTTTTAGCCTGATTATTGAAGAAATATTCACCGTTGAATTCTTCTGTTTCATATTTTGACAAACTACATCAAGCCTTGCGAGATGTTGAAATCTATGCTTGGAATAGATGGCTGTTTATTTTATTACTGATTGTGCTTACCGCCGACCATGCATTTGGATTTTGGGGTTTGATTAATTCTTTACTCTATTTCTAGCTAAAATAACAAATGTTTGTATTTGATTGATAGCTGTTTATGAACCTGTTCGAACATTTTGCTTTCCCTGTGCATCCTCAGAAGGTTGAATGAAAACGAAACGAAAATTATGTAGGCATGGAGATCAATGATGAAACAGAAAGTCCTTAACACTTCACATAAATGGACAATAGAAATTGTCAAGGGGTTGATACATTTGAAAGAGAAACCTCATTAATAAGAGTAATCTTTGTTTTCTGATGAGGATTGATCTGGTCTTTCGATAACTCTATTAATTCTGGACTTTCCTTTTCTAAAAATAAAATTCGGCAAGATTTTAAATAAAAAAAATATTTTTCTTAGTCAAGATTAAATATCTCTCTTTTTATGCAGCAGAAGTTTGGTCTATTAAAAATTATGCAATACATGTAACATGAATGTTTGCTCGTTTTCTTTACTTGGGTATATCATTAACTATTGATAATAAATAACTAAAACTATCCCAGAGTGGATAATTAGGTTAGATGTTTTTTGGGTCAAATTCGACTAATTTGAAAATTTTGAAAATAAAAATAATTAGAAAGTCATAGAATCAATAAATCAAACACTCTAGTTTGTATTTGGAAAAATATCAGTTATTTTCCTATAGTTTGATCCAATAACTCACTGTCTTCTAATAGGTTCAATAATATTTCAAACTGAATTACTGACTTGCAAGAAAATAATCATTGCTGGAGCAATTAAAGCTTATCCTATTTGAATTTGAAATCTTTTCTCGGAGGAAGAGGGAAAGTTATCCGAGTACTAGTCGATTAAGGTGTATCCATCAAAGTCTAAATTATTAGAAACCTGTCTTCAATCAGGAAACAAACAAATAGCGTCAAGACTAAGCAATCATTCATGCTAAATAAAATTATTGTATAATTTGTCAGAACGGGTTTGTTCCTCTCCTTTCTCAAATCTAGGAACAATGCTAACTAATCTTTCCAAGTTAGCTAGTAACACTGCTATGTGATCGCTACACTAATACTATTACAGTAAATTTTTCTGAGATAACATATAGTAGTAGATTCGTCCGTAAATTTTTTAAAATTATTTATTATAAATTTAAATTTATTTAAATGAACTAGACATATATAAAATTGTTATGAATTTTATTTCATAAATAAATATAATATTTCACAAGTTTTAATAATTTTTTAACCTTGACCTTAAAATGTTGAAAATTACTCATTTTAGTAAAATAATTAAATGATACCATTATTTTTATTAAGCAAATCATCTTAAAAACTATGCAACTTTCCAAATGGATGTATAATTGTGCCTATTATACATGACTAAAATTTTAGGTCAAATTTTTTGTATTCAAATTTTTATGAAATTGTGAATAAACATAGCTTGTTTAAAATAGTTATAAAATAAAATTAGTTCCAAAACTGTTCATGCATTACTGTATATTTGTCTATATCACCTCTATAAAACTTTATGATATTCGGACATGCATTTTATTTTCTAAAAATTAAAGATTGGGTTTATATATTTTGTAATATTATCAGGATAAGTAATTAAGTTTAAAATATCAAAAGACTTAATTTTATAAGAAGCTGGAAGTTAATATTTTTTATTTGATCTTATATTATATTTTTTAAATCTTATGTTATTGTTTTATTAAAAAAATAATATCATTTAAGGTATAAGAAAAATTATTAAATAATATAAAATTCAGTTTTGGCAAGTTTAAAAGTATTAAGTTGTCAAATAGATTAAGTTGTGTATATAAATCTTATAAATACTAACATTTGATTTTAGGTCAAAATTCTTGAGTTAGTTTTAGTTGTAATTGTCAAGAGGTAAAAATGTTAGATTTTTTAAAAAGAATCCAACAAAAGTATATATGTGTTTGATTATATTTTTAAAAGTATTTCTTAATATTAACTATCATGAAAGTATTAATTTTCACATTATTATATATTATGTGGTTGTTCATGATGATATGATTATATATATGATTGCTTATAGGTTATATGACATATGCATTGTGTTTTAAATGATAAGGAAATAATTTTGTAAGTGTTCATAAAAGTTAAGATTAGTGTGTTAGGATATCAAACTTCATTATTTGTTTAGTAGGCAATTGCAAGTTTATAACGAATCCTTATAAGCATAGTTATTCTTTCAAATTTGATATTATTTTTAAGTATTGTTTAATACTTTGCATGATATACAAGAGATCTTTAAAGGTACTTTTATATTCATGTCAGAACGTATTTATGTATGTGATAGAACTCACTGTTGATCAAGGTGAAAGAGCAATTTTTATCTTCAGGTACAAGTGTTTCCTCATTTGTACTTACTCTACATATAGTATCTCATCAACAAATGATGTTAACTCAATTAATAATAAACGAAGTCTTATTAAATAATAATTGTGAATAAATATTTTTAGTAAATTTTGAAAGAAACTTTTAAAGTGTTTAATTGTTATAAAATTTTTGAAACTATTATACTTTTATGTTACGTTGTAATATGCATTTGAATTATATATATTATGTGTGTATTTTATATATATAAAACATCAGTATACTTACTCACCTGAGAGGAAGTAAAGTTACATTTGAGGATGAAGGACCGTTTGATAAGCAAAGGATTAATGGTGAAAGAAAGAAATGTGCATTGTACATAGCAGATATCCATTAGAAAAATCAGTGAAAAGGAAAGCGCTGCAAAGTCTTGCTTGTTACAGTTTCTAGGCATCTTCGCATCGGAGATCAATCATAGTTGTGAAAACCACGCACCATCCATACGAGTTAATTAAGCACTCCATTTTCCTTTTCCAATATCCAAATAAAAAAAATTATGGTTAAACACTAAAAATAAATTAACTGTGATTGGTCAAGATTAAGGGTACTTTTAAAAATTTCTATGTTTGTGTTTAAATACAATAAAAAAGGTGCTTTCACAAATTTCACTGTGAAATGTAAAAAAACTACATATATATATAACAATTATGTGCTGCAAATTTGATGCTTAAATTCTAACAACTCGTAAAGATATAAAACAATGAGTTTCTGTTATAAAACTATTTATAGAAGCCTACTTTAATGCAAACAAAGTTTTGTCTTCAAAAATGAAATTAAATAACAAATGATGTTTTAATCATAGATATATCATCAATAATATAATATCACATAGCTACTTAAGCAGAAGTCATGTTATACTTAATTAAAATCACTCACTAGCCGTAGATTTGTTAGCGTAACACTTTAATTGAGAGGAAAAAAATTATAACAAACAGTGTTTTTGCACTTGAAGTAGAAGATTACAAAGTTTTAAATACGTGAGTTATTAAGACAGTTACCAACAAGTTGATAAAATCTGGGTGGTATTGCGTGGTTAGTCTACAAACCTTTTGTTTTGATTTTTACTAACATAAAGAAATCCCCCTTCAAAATGAAACCAATAAAATTCAGATATTACAGTAAGTGTTGAGATGCGTACACACTGGGCTGTTACGCGTGCAAGAAGATCCAGCAGACAGGCCTTCAATGTCAGCTGTCGTAGCTGTTCCAGGCTGTGAATCAAAAGCTCTTCCAGAACCAAGACAACCTCCATTTTCTGTGGGTAGTAGAATTATTGCAGTTGATCAATCTTCAACCAAAAGTCCTTCTTTGTACGTGACACCATAGTTTCTATTATCGCGGTCTTAAAAAAAAATTTTATGTGAAATAATATTATTATATTAATATAAATAATATATTATAATTATTTAATTAAAATAAAAGTATTTATTAATAATAAATAAAAAATTAAAAATAAATTTTATAAAAATTTTTATTTTATTAATTAAAAATAATATTTATTTTTTATTTTTATATTTATTATTAATAAATAAATTTTTTTATTAATTAAATAATTATTACTTGTACTCACCTAATAGAAAGATCTCACCTAATACATCATCACGACAAAAGTTATGTTACCAACAACTTTCCAACCTTGAAACCGTGAGCGTTGGACTAAACAATGTTATCTCATTACTTTCTCAAACTCCGGAAATGAAGGCCAGGCTTCTAGAAAATTTGTCTTTTTTTTTTTAATAAAAATCTTCCATTCTTTTTAATTTTTAAAAAAATGAAAATGGAAATTTATTTTGATACTTCTTTGAACATTCAAAATTTAAATGAAATCAAATTAATTACCATCACTGAATTATGTTTTAAAATTTTAGTATAATCTTTATATTTCATTATTCTTTTCTTTTTACGAATGATTATAACAGTGGAATGTATTAAGTTTACTAATGATAGTTAAAATTCTGATAGTATGTAAAGGTCAATGTCATTAATGTCTTTTGACAAATTGACTGATTTATGTAATTTTAATGGATGGACTTGTTAAGAATTCCATAATATTTCTTCAAAATATGGAAACGTTGACTTCCAATCGCCCATTTTAATAGCCATGCACCTTGGCTTGTATCTAACGTCATTCATCTACTTCTGTCTCAATCTTAATTGATTTCTTTCTTCAAGCATTCCACAAATTTGACTGAAATCGCCGATCGTTTTTCTTTTCTATGAGGTTTGTTTTTTCTTTGAAGACTTTTTCCGTGAGAATTAATTGAGAAACACACACGTAATTGGCTTGACTTCGCTTTGATGACCTTGTGAAGACAAGTCTTCTCCGCCAACTTAACTGTTTGCCCCTTCATCACTCATGGCCAAATTTAGTTTCATCAATCTAACGCAGGAAAAGCAAACCAAAAAATAAAAATAAAAATGATTATTAGATATAATTCATGAATCAGAACAAAAATTGAAAATCAAAATTCAAAATGCCTTCACTGAGGTTCTTAAGGTTCATTCTGATTCTTTCTTTTCTAAACTTGTATGTCAGTTTCTTAGCAGCAGTTGACCCAACATACCGTTATCATATTTGCTCAAACGCAACTACTTTCACCCGGAACAGCACCTACGAATCCAACCTCAATCTTCTCCTTTCTTCTCTTCCCTCTAACGCCAGCCGCAGCAATGGATTCGCCAGCGGTTTTTTTCAACGCCACGGCCGTTCAAGATCCTGACAGGGTTTATGGCCTCTTTCTCTGCCGAGGCGATCAACCTAACAGCTTCTGCCAAGACTGTGTCACTTTTGCTACCAGAAATGTGAAACAGCTTTGTCCAGTTCAAAAACAAAGTGTAATATGGTACGACGAGTGCCTTTTACGCTACTCAAACCGAACTATCTTTTCCACCATGGACACGTCACCTCGTGGTTCGTTGTGGAATACGCAAAATATTACAGCACATGATCAAGACAGGTTTAACGAGCTAGTGGGGAATTTGATGAACGAAACTGCAGCTCAGGCGGTAAGTAATGCCAAAAATTTTGCGACCAAAAAGGCAGTTTTCGCGGCCTTTCAGACGCTTTACGGCCTTGCACAGTGTACGCCCGACCTTTCAAGTTCGAATTATATAACATATGTCTTCGAGTTGCTATTGCACAGTTGCCGGCTTGTTGTAGCTGAAAGCAAGGTGGAAGAGTGTTGTTTCCAAGCTGTAATGTCCAGTATGAGGTGTACCCGTTTTACATTGAATCAGCCAATGCGGCACCGACACCTAAGCCAGTGCTTCCATCTCCTCCACCTCCTGATTCCGCAAACGGATCTAATGGTAAAAGTTAAACGCACTTTGTATTACCTTTCCCTTTTTTAAAATTAAACCATGTATAATCATTTTCATTTGAGGGATGAGTATGTGCATGTTTTTGTAAATTTATCATTTTAAATGGGATGCGCCGTCCAATGTCATTTATCTGGACTTTTTTCTATTCTATTTAACAAATAAATTTAAAGAAAGATGATCTTCTTTGTCAATGGTTCGCCTCGGCTAACATTAACTGTTGTGATCCTTTAGGCCATCATCTGATTAGGGATTTTTTAAGGGAGAAAAACCAAATAAAAATGTTAATCTTCTTTTTCATTCAGTCAGTCTTATTGCAGCAATGGTTTTCATCCATATAAACGAAACATATTACTGTTCCTGCAGGGAAAAGCGGAATCTCATCCTCAACAATTATCGCCATTGTTGCCCCAATTGCAGTGACTGCTTTGCTTATTATTGCTGGCTTTTGCCCCTGAAAAAAGACAGCAAAAGAGAAGTACAATGCTGTATCCGAAGAACATGGTAAATATGAGGTCTTTTTTATTACTAAATCAAACAATCTCTCAAAAAGGTATGTAGACTTGCGTAGTTTATGAACTTTTTCCTAAAGGCTTTAATTTACTGTTTGCTTGTGCAGCTGATAATGATATTACGACTCTACAGTCCCTTCAATTTGATTTTGGGATTATTGAAGATGCCACCAACAGATTCTTAATTGATAACAAGTTAGGCGAGGGTGGATTTGGTGAGGTTTATAAGGTATAACTTTAGTGTTGCATTGTCATTTAGAAAAGAAATGCCATGCTCTGAAAATATTTAAAAAGTTAATGATGCATCAATTCAAAAGGTTCACAGAAAAATTTATTAAGAATGATTGATGTAAATTTACAGGGTGTATTACCACATAATGGACAAGAAATAGAGCTGAAAAGGCTATCAAAAAACTCTGGCCAAGGTGCACAAGGATTTAAGAATGAGGTCGTGTTGGTCGCCAAGCTTCAACACAGAAATCTGGTTAGGCTACTGGGATTTTGCTTGGAGGGAGAAGAAAAGATACTTGTCTATGAATTTGAGCCCAACAAAAGCCTCGACTATTTTCTATATGGTCAGGATCATTTACATAACTTCAATGTCTTAAAGAGATGGAACTCCAATATTTTGACAGATTAATCGAATCTTTTGATTTGGTTTTCTTTTGAATTCAATTCCTTATTTTGAGTATGAAATTTTGATTTTTGATATATGAACAGACCCTGAAAAGCAAGGACAATTGGATTGGTCAAGACGCTACAAAATTATTGGAGGGATTGCTCGAGGAATTCTTTATCTTCATGAAGATTCTGGGCTCCGAATTATTCACCGTGACCTTAAAGCTAGCAATATTCTGCTAGATGCGGATATGAACCCAAAAGTTTCTGATTTTGGCATGGCGAGGATATTTGGAGTTGATCAAACTCAAGGAAATACAGGCAGAATAGTCGGGACATTGTAAGTTTAGACTACCATAACCTTTTTCTTGTTGTCTTTATAAAAGGAAACTCCTTGTCTTGACTCAGTTGCTGGATCACAGTGGTTACATGTATCCAGAATATGCTATGCATGGGCAATTCTCTGTGAAATCGGATGTTTATAGTTTTGGTGTCTTAGTCCTGGAGATTATAGCGGGCAAGAAAAATAGCAGCTTCTATCAAACAGATGGTGTTGACAACCTCTTGAGCTATGTAAGCATAAATTAGAGATTATACTAGACGTTTTCCCTTTGTTTGCTAGGGCCAACATCGTCACATAGAAGTAGACTCTGAATGGTATTGAAAATTGAGAGATTACAACTGCAAACCTCGATTTTGACTTGGTACCCTATTGCAGGCTTGGAAACATTGGAGGGAAGGGACACCCTTGCAATTGTTGGATTCAACTTTGAAATATTCTTACTCAAGAAATGAAGTGATTAGATGCATAAATGTGGGATTACTATGTGTCCAGAAAGATCCAGCTGAGAGACCTTCGATGGCTGCAGTAGTTCTCATGCTCAACAGTTTTTCTGTTACTCTTCCATCACTTTATCGACCTGCATTCTACTTCGGGAGTCGAGCGGAGACAAGTATGCCCACAAAGGCGGTTGAGTACACGGATAATTCTACAAGCAAATCAATTCCATGGTCTGTTGATGAAGAACAAATGACTGAAGTCTACCCTCGTTAACTAGTAAGAGTTGAAGGTCAAAACAAGTATCTGTTATTGGTAAACATGGAACTGAATACAAAATTTGCGGGACGCTAGTTGTATTGCCGTTCAATGCAATAAATATTTTGTTATTTGATATACTTAGTTCCAAATCTTTGATAAGGTTATCCAATAACTACGAAGAACAAATTCAATGCGGAGTACTATAATCTTTTTTGGAACAGCATTAAAATTTTGATTCTATTATGATCAGCTTATAAACCCCACTGCACGATTCTTTTTATCTTGCAATATTTTTCTCTCAATTTTGCAAGTGCCTTGTGAGCGAATGTGAAGCTATGGTTGTTCAGCAAATTAGTTTGATTTTTAAACTTTGTGTTTTGGCCAAATACTTTAGTTATGCAAATTTCATGAAGAAAAGTATATTCTTCTGTGTACAATTAGAGCTTCTATTTCAAAGGATTGGGTTGTTCACCCAATCCATTATGCAACTGAATTATCCAGGTAACCTTGGGCAACGGATATTTACAAATATCTCTTTTTGTAATTTGATAAAATCACACATAAATATAAATTTTTAAAAATTAACAGAAAATATCCTTTAATAGTAAAATGATTATATCATTAGATAACTAATTAAAATAGTAACATGACTAAAATAATCTTATATATAATTTTAAATATTAGTGATATTTTTAACATATTTTTTTTCAGATTTTAAAAACTAACAAAAAATGCACTTAAAAACTATTTTTTAAATTTTGATATCTAATTTAATTTAATTTAATAAATATACATAAATTATATGTTAATTTTAATAAGATAATAGCATAAAATACTTGCTTGTATAAAAATATAAATTATTTAGTTCAATAAACATATATAACTATATGATATAAATATATATAAATAGGTACTATAAATTATTTTGCTTCTGTTGAAGTATTTTAATTATTATAAAATATTTTCATAATTATTAAAATTAATTGAATCATAAATACTTATTTTTGAAACAAAAGAGGAATTGAATATATTAAGCACGTATAAAATCTCATTTCTATCTTACATAGATTCTCATTTTTAAAAATACAAAATGTTTAATTTTCATCTTTTTAAAATAAAAATTTATAATTTAATTAATTTCAATAATTATAAAAATATTTTATAATAATTAAAATAATTATATACAAATAAGCAATTTATAATACCTATTATATTTATTCATATCATATAATTTTATATATATTTATTGAATTAAATGATTTATATTTCTATACAAACAAATAATTTTATAGTATTATTCTATTTAAATTTGCACTTAATTTATGTATGTTTATTAAATTAAATTAAATTAAATATTAAAATATAAAAAAGTATTTTTTAAAAGTCTTGCATCATAACAAGCTACTAAAAATTTATTACAAAATGCGGAAACCCTAGCACTTGGTTACATTTCGCACATTTAATAGTTTTATAATATATATATGCAATCGAATTCCTATATCCATATTTCTACAATTGGTTTTATTCAATTTGCAAAGCCAATTGTGGACTTAATTGATTTTAAGTAATCAATTGAATTCATCAAAATCTGAGCGGATAAAATCAAGTTGAATAGCCTTGACAAAATAATAAAATACTATTGCCACGATCGTATTAAATTATGTAAAATGAGAAAAAAAAAAAGGTTAAGTTATTTGCATGTCCACATAGAATAATACGAGTACCCAATTGAAGACATGAAAGCTATGAGATATTTTAATCAGTCTTTACAATATTTTTATTTAATGTTCCAAATATAGAATATAAATTCAAATTAACAAATTTATCACCTTGTCTAGTTAAAATGAGAAGCCTTGACGCTCCATTTCTTGGATGCATTCTTCAGCTTAATCTTCTTCTTCTTTCCTGATATCTTCCCATCCTTTCCAAGCACTACGTCGCCTTGCAACTTAATTCCATGATGCTTACTCTTTATGCCCATTGTCTTCTATCGAAACCTGGTTGAAAAGACAACTTGCAACGGCGCCGTTCCATTCTTTGATATTGCACTGCGAAGTGCTTTCCATGAACGGGACTCAACATTCAAATTACTATTGCGCCCATCATAACCTTTATCCTTGTCAAGGTTAACTCCCAAAATTCGATCTGACGCTGCTGTATCCTGGCCAAAGAAGAATGTCAATATAATGTCGTCAAAGTAAATACTCGATTCTTTGTTTGGATTTTTAATTTCCATCGTATAAGAGAGTTTGCCATAATCAATTGGAGAAGACGATTTATCTACGGGAGGAACTGAGAGCTCAACGACGGTGACGGTTGGGCTCTGAGGACGTAAAATTAGCCATAGACAAAGTGCAATCAACCCCAAGGGGCCCACAACTTGCAGAAGCCGAAGGTAAAAGCGATTGTTTTCGCACATTATACTATTACATTGTTTGTGCAGATATGGAGAAGAAATGTAATGCGAAAGGATTAACGGTGTATTGTAATGTGTAATATATAAGAGATGGCTTGTAAGTAAGACAATAAAGGTGAAAAGCGAATGGTGATGGTGCCCATCATGGAGGGAATGCAATCTTTGCAAGTTATCAAAGTTTCAAGGGCCAGGGAAGAGATGCTTTTCTTCAGAGTGATATTTAACTTTTTGTGACTGAAGGCTCATGAAATTTGCAAGTATCTGCATGGAAGCTGCATTCCTTTTACAGGGAATACCATGCTCTCGAAGACATTTAAAAGTATGAAAGTAAATTATTGAAAGATATAAGTGAATCAGGATTCAATCAGGATTGATTATATCAAGTTATTAGCTAAGAGTGAATATTGTTTACAAACACTTGAAATTGAGTAAACATTATAAATATGGTGGTGATTAGTAAATATTAGCTATTAAGTAAACTAAGTATTTGATACCGAATAGTTTAATGATTGTGCTTTTAAAATTAAAACCTAGAAGTACAATAGTTATAACTTATATAACATAACACAATGGATTCTATAAAAATTTTGATCAGGTGGATTGATTGGTTTTAACAAAATTTGCGTAACCATTCTAAATAAATTTCTTTAAAAACTTTTAGTCAAGGCATCTATTTTTCTATTGTCTATAAGTCCAATATAAGAAACTTCGATGCATAAAAGTATTGTGCAAATCAAGCAAAAAAGGAAATTTTAAATTAAAACAACACCAAATTAACATGAAAAATTTCTGCAAATTCATAGAGAAAAATCCACGAGAGAGAGTCTATTTGACCATGTAAGCAAAGAAGATGAAGTATTACAATCTATCCTAAACAACCAAATATTACTAAAACCTAATTGGCTTCGGTCAAGTTGACCCAACATCAAATTGAGATTGGGTCACGTCCATACCATGAAATAATTATACACTCGTAGAATATATATTCAATGCAACACCAGAACCGATGGAAGGCGTTGCCCCCTTCACCCCTAGGTTTTTGAGCTCAACCCAACATCATCTTGAGCTCCACCCAATATTGTTTCTACGTATTTTAATATATTATATTAGTTACTAAATATAGCCGCAAACTCAACAAAAAATTTGGCTTTATTCTCCAAGGTTTAAAAAAGAAAAAAAGCAACATTACTTCTGTCATATTCAATCTCTGTGAAGGTTGGTTTCAAACGTATAAATGCCTGTTATAATGATGAGGGATATTCAACAGAATCGCACATTAGAAATTAGGAAACAATAGCTTAATTTCGTATCAGCCTATCATAATAACCTTTTTTTCAACTTCAATTACCATCTTTAAAGACTATGGTCTGGAGTGTTTGTGTGTGTGTGTGTGTGTGTGTGTGTGAGAGAGAGAGAGAGAGAGAGAGAGAGAAGCTATTAATTAACTTGATTACATGGAATAAATGTTTGCAACTTTAAAAAATTAATTATTTAACCTTCATGTCTAGACAAACCTCAATTGTCGTCTTTAATCATCTTTTCACCATGTGTACAGCTTTATATCTCTGTCTCCTAAAATCCTTCCATTTCAACCAATAACTTGTTGGTTTGTTGGTTTAAATAGTCAAAGGGTAGAAATCACATATCAATGAGATTTCTTCTCTTCACCTTGGATGGGGCTTACAAAAGAAAGCCCATTTATTATTTTTTAATGTGTCTTGAATATTATCTAAGTCCCTGTGATAAAATCAATCGAGTCCCTCAGAGTCTGTTTTTATACAGGTTTTAATTATTTTCTTTAATGTCCTATATATTTTTAGATTTTGCAATTTAGCCAAAAGTTGCATTTGCTATTTTCGAAGATAGTCAAAGTTTAAACAATACCCGAGGATGTAGGTATCTTTACCAAACCTTGTTAAATTTTGTGTTCTCTTTTCATTATTGCATTTATTTATTTTCTACTTGATTAGTATTACATTTCAATAGCTAGCTTGTGGTTGTGTATTTGCTAAAATAAAATAAAAAGCTTTCATTGCACAACAAGTGGCATCAAAGCAGTATGTTTAATATAGTTCTAGTTGTTTGATGGCTATTGAATATAATAGTTGGTTTAAAGCTTAGGTATTATTGTAGGATAGTTACAATAAAGAGTAATTCTATTCCTAGGGAATTGTCTTTTAAGTATTATTCATTTATATACCAATAATGACAGAAAATGTAGTATCATTGTCCATACTAGCAAAGACAATATCAGCGACAAATGAAAAATTGATGTACAGAAATTTAATATTTGAAATGATTTTGACTCATGACAGAGTGAGATAATCGATGGTTTCTGTCAACATGAGTTGGATATAACTCTAAAAGAAATAAAACCAGAGAATATCTATGTGAAAGATTAGAAGAGGTTGAATATAAACTTAGCAGAAGTATTCATTCATAAAAGAAATATCCGCTAGCAAATTGTGGAAGACAAATAAAAAACAAATATACGAAGAAAAGCAAGGAGAAATGACTTTATTTATTGAAAAGAAATTATTGGCTTTAATTGAAATAAGGTACGAATATTAGTAATCATTATTGATAACTTTATTGAACATAGATAAAACTTTCAAAGATGAGCAAAAGGGTATATTGTTGACAGTATCTCTACTTATTAATTAAATTATTTTTGTATTATTTTTATCCATAGTAAAGAAAAAAGTGTCCTTTGAAAAAGTACATGCAATAACCCAAGTTCATTTTACTTTATTTTAAGCCCAATATAAAAGGAAAATTTTAAGCCCATTTTTGTTTATTTTTGGCCCATGTATATATCTTAGCCCATATATATATATATATATATGCACACATATATAGATAAGGTTATGTTGTCAAAACTAGAAAATAGGAGAAGAATTTAGAAGCTCTAGTAAGAGAGAAGAAAGAAAAGAAAAAGGAGGAGAGAAAGAAAAAGAAAAGAAGAAAGAAAAGTGAGAAAAAGAAGAGAAATAGGACAAATTAGAAATAAAGAAAGAAATTTAAGGTAATATCTTTACTTTTGCTTTATTTAAAAAATATTTATATTTAATATAAAAATTATTGAAAATTGGATAGAATAGGTGAATTTCATTTTGGTAGTTTAAAAATTAAAATTTATTTTAAGTTCTTGAATTCCATATCAATAGGTTTTAGATTGAATTTTATAGTTTAATTAAAAAATTTCTTCATAATTATTGAAAATTAAATAAAAATATATAAAATTTTGATTGGAATAAAAATAAAAAAATTTTAAAAGTTTTATCTTATTTTATAAATTAGAAAGTTTATTAGCAAATAGCTAGAAATTTTAGATTGTAATAGAATTTTTTAAAATTTTGCATAAGATTACAAATTTTAAAAATTTTAGGCTTGAGCATAAATTTTTAGGATACTTTTGTAATTATTCATATTTTAGAAATTTTTTGTAATTTATCATTATTAATAATTTATATTCTAGAGGTATGAAATTTTAGAATTTTCTAAACCAAATCTTAATTTGATTTTAAATTGATGATTTATTTTTATTTTAATATAAGCAGTATAAACTATTAGTTTATTTTAGTAATTTTGCATTGAACTTTATAAAATGTTGTTAGGCAGTAGTAATAGAAAAGAGAAGAAATTTGTGAAAATTTAGAAAAGAAGCTTTTAATTTGATTCAAGTAGGTAATTCACATATAATTAAGTATTTTAATGATTAAAAAAAACTAAAAAGTAAAATTTAATACTAAACTATTATTGTAAAAATAAAATAAATTTATTTAAAACATGTAGATTTTTTGGTTTGAAATAAATATTGATACTTTATTCTAGAAATATAAGCTAAAAGTTAATATTCAAACATCATGATTACTATTTTATTATATTTTGTATAAATTTTTTAAAAGCTTAACAATGATATTATGATTAAATTATACTTCTGATATTATGAAATGCTATTAAATAATATGAATAAATTATTTTATTATTATTGTGTATACTTGAACTATAAAATAGTGTAAGATTTTTTTTTTAGCACTAATGACTTTAGACTTAATTTCAATTTCATGGTAAAAACTCATAAATTTAAAATCATTGGCAGTAGTTTTTGGGTATAAAATTTCTAAAGTACGCAAACTACACATTTTTTAGACTGTCGTTTTTGGAATAGTATTCTAAAATTATGCATTGCACATAATAATAACTAAATTATTTTATTATTATTATTGTTTATACTTATTTATGAGATAAATAATTAAAAATGTAACAAATGTTGATTTTATTTAAAAACTCTCTTTTATATATGAATATCTATTAAACTTTGACTCACTACCTACTTTTTAAGTTTTTTTCTAAGCAATTAAAAAATAAAAAAACATAGACAAAACCTTATCATTTTGTAAATATACTTTGAAAGAATATCTTATTATGTATATAGTATTTGTCAAAAAATTGTAAAAAAATTAGAGATTATATATATTAGTTAAAATAATATATTAAATTTTGATATGATAAATTTATTGTAGTGATAGTTTGAAATTTCATGAAAGATATTGAAAGTGTTATAAAAATTTAAAATTTACAAATTTATATTTTCAATACTCATATTATAACAAAAACTCTGTCAAAATATGAAAAATCACTTGTCTTTAGTTTTAAATCATTTTATGAAATTTTCAATGATGTACTCTAATTTTGAAAGTGTGACAGTACATGCAGCATTAAACAATCATGAAATTTAAAAAAAAAAAAAGATTAGAAAGAGCATAGGAGAAGAAATTAGGCAGTAAATAAGAGAAAAATGAAAAAAAAATACATTTAAAGAAAAGATCCGATGAAAATAAGTGTGCCTTTTATCATGAAAAGGGACTTTGTAAGAAAGATTATCCAAAGCTAAAAAAGAAACAAAAAAGTTAAGACAAAGCTACTTTCAGTGCAAATGTAATTAAGCATGATGAAGATGTAATAGATTTTTTGGAAGTTAGTTTTTTGTCAACACTTGGTTTGATGAGTGAATTTTGGATTCAGATTGTACTTGTCATATGTATCCTCACAAGGAGTGGCTCTTAAATTTGAAGAGTTAAATAATGGATTTGTTTATATGTACAGTCATAATTCGTGTAAAACAACTAAGATAGGTTCAATACAATTGAGGAACAAAGATGGAACTACTTGAGTTTTGATAAATGTTTGGTATGTATTAGATTTGAAAAAAATATTATCTTTTTAAATGCCTTGAATTATAAAGGTTGATTGTGTTTTTCAGAGATGAGATTCTATAGATTATATCATGTGCTTTTAAGATTATGAAGGGTACAAAAGAAATAACTCATATTATTCTAATGATAGTATGATTACTAGATCAACAATTACAATGTAGGAAATAATGCAAATTCACAGATGATCAGGTTATGGCATATGCATTTCGGACATGTAGGTAAAAAACATTTACTAACTTTGGTGAGACAAAACTTATTGAAAGGTATAAAGACTTACAAATTAAAATTTTGTAAGCATTATATTTTGGGAAAACAAACAAGAGTATAGTTTGGCATTGCAATTCATAATACTAAAGATATTTTGGATTATATTCACTCAAATGTACAAGGACTTACTAGGACAACATCTTTAGAAGTTAAGCATTGTTTTGTTACTTTTGTTGATGACATTTTTAGAAAAAATAATTGTTTAAATACAAACTAGCAAAACGATCAAACATCTCAGATTAGATAATGGTGGTTAATATTATTGTGATTCACTTATGAAAGAGCATAACAATAAAGGTATTGAACGACTAGTATATGTTATCCAATGCTGAATTGGGCAATGAATTATGGACTGAAGCAGTGACTTATGCATATCATCTCATTAATTGATTACCATGGACAATAATTGAAGGAAACACTTTATTTAAAGGCATGGTATGAAATACTATTAATGATTATGACATTTACGTGTTTCGATTCCACTAATTATTATCATGCAATAAAGTCTAAGTTAGGTCCTACAGTCAAAAAAGTTATTTTCATGGGGATTAATTCGAGGGTGAAAGGATATCGCCTTTGGTGACCAGGTTCTAAAAAAATTGTGGTTAGTAGAGATGTCACATTTGATGAATCTGTTATATCAAAGAAAACATACAACAAAAGAATCTAATGGTATTATAAAGCAGGTGGAGTTTGGGACAACCATTAACCCAGTTAGAATTATTGAAATAGATAATACTCTAATAACATAAGAGATTAGTGAAAATAAAGAAGATGTTTTCTCTTTAGAACCTTAATAGCAACAAGAATTTATTGCTATTAATAGGCTAAGACATGATATTCGTAGACCTAATTGATTTGCTAATATGGTGGCCTGCACATTTTCAATTATAGATAATGCTGTTCCTTCCACTTATAAAGAAGCACCCCAATGTCTAGAATTTGTTCGGTGGAAGAAAGTTATGGATGATACAATGTCATCTTTTTAAAAAAAATAAAACTTAGGAAATAGCTCAACTACGGAAGAATAAGAAAGCAATTAGGTGCACTTTTTTAATAAGATTGATGTTCGCTATGAAGCTAGATTGGGGACTAAAAACTATGCTAAAAAAAAAAGGAATTGACTATAATAAATTATTTTATCCGACTATTAAATATTCTTCTATTAAATTTTATTAGCCTTGGTATCTCAATTAAATTTGGAACTAGTTCAACTTGATGTAAAAACAGTATTTTGACATGGTAAATTGAAAAAGAAAATCTATATGACTCTGGCAGAAAGATTCAAGATTTCTAATAAGGAAAATTAAGTTTGTAAATTGAAAATATCACTTTATGGTTTAAACTAGTCGCCAATATAGTAGTGCAAACAATTTGATCAGTTTATGCTGGACGTATTTTCACGAGGTATGAGATGAGTCTTTCATTTATCCACTCTTGTATGTTGATGGTATATTGATAAATTTAAAGAATGTTGAAAAAATTAAAATTTTGAAGGCTAAATTAAACCAAGAGTCTAAGATGAAGTACCTGAGTGACGCCAAGAAGACTCTCGGTGTAAAGATTAGCAAAGATGAAGGAAAAAAAAAGGTTTATTTGACTTAGAAGCAATATCTGAAGGTATTACAACATTTTGATATTTCTAATAAGTTAAAATATATAAGTACCCCATTCGTCTAATATTTCAAGATAAGTTCATCATTATCTCTAAGTACAAATGAAGAACAATAATGTATATCAAAGGTTTCGTATTCTAATGCGATTAGTAGCTTGACGTAAGTTGTGGCGTGTATGAGGCCCGACATTTCACATGCAAGTGGAGTTATGAGGAGGTAAATAAATGATCCTAGTAAAGGACATTGGTAGGCTATCAAATGGATGATACAATATTTATTTAACATTGTAGATGTTGGATTTGTTTTTGAGTAGGATGATTATAGTAATCAGTATGTTAATGGGTATGTTGATTATGATTATGCTGGTGATTTGGATAAGTGTAAATCTATTATTGGGTATGTAATTACTTTGACGAAAGCACCAGTGAGTTAGAAGTCCACATCGCATGCTGCAAAGACTTTGCCCACTAAGAAGTAAAGTATATGGCGATCATAAAGGTTGTGAAGGAAACAATTTGGCTACTATTCAGAAGACTAGAGGAGTTAGGTACCATTCAGAAGAATGTTTAGCTTTTACTCTAACGGTCGAAGTGCTATTTATTTAGCGAAAAATTCGATGTACCATGTTCGGATAAAGCATATTAATGTTCTATATCACTTTGTTGGTGAGATTATTAAAGGGAGAAGGATTTTGATCATTAAGATTAGGACAGGTGAGAATCTTTTATAGATGTCGGTCAAGATAGTAACAACGATCAAGTTCAATTATTATTTGGACTTTTTAATATCCTACGACTGTAATCGCATTATTTGGCGCATTTGGAAGAGTTGCTGATTTTGACCGAGTGTACGAGAAAACAAAAAGTAAGCTAAAGTGGAAATTTGTTAGTTTGTTGGGTTAACTAGTCAAAAGGTAGTAATCCCACGTCGGTGGCTTATAAAAGAAAGTCCAATGAATTATTCTTTTTTAATGTCTTGGATATTGTCAATTGATTCCTGGTGATAATATCAATTGAATTTCTAATGGTCTATTTTGATATAAGACCTCAAAATTTAAATATTTTTTGGTGTTCTATTTGTTTTTAAATTTTGCAATTTAGTCCAAAATCGTAATTTATTACTTTTAAAAATAATGAAAGTTTTAATAGTATCGAGATCTAGGTGTTCTGTCAAACCTCATTAAATTTTGTATTCTTTTTTTATTATTATTATATTAGTATTATATTTCAATAGCTAATTTGTGGTTGTGTATTTGCTAAGATAAAATAAAAAACTTCCGACTGCACAACACAACTATGTATGCCTCAAACACCATTCGATGATGGTTCGTCTTCTTTATCAATATTTTATGTCCAACAGCATTTTCCAGTTGAACCCTGATGATGTCTGTGGAGTTACTCGTAATTCCCTTTCGTAACTGTTGGTGATCATTGTTCACAAGCACTTCATACAAAATAGTTTTTGTAGCCCTTGTAGAAACCTGGCAAGGAATTGGTTCCAATTATTACTGCATCTTTGGAATATAAGGTTATGTTCATTTCACCGTAATATATGCAAATTCGTTTGTTGGGGTTGGAGATTATCAAGTCCATAATCACAAGAGTACTGTTTCGCATGTCTTCAATGTTGTTCTGAAATGTTGAATTCCCTTTCTCTAAGGCTAGAATAAAGACATTGGTGATCATGAAAACGGGATGTTTGGCTTCAAAGCTAGCGATATCAAGACACAGATTGTAACCAGACAATTCCTACTTGAAAAAAAAAACAACCAATAAGTAGAAAGACAAGATTTTGCGTCTTTTCGGAGAGGCATTTTAGATTAAGTTTTCTCAGGAGAGAATTCATTGAAGCATGAAAGAAAATAGAAGGGATAATTGAATAATTTGGCGGAGAGCAAAGAAATATATGCTTACTTAGCTTTAAAGAGAGGCTGAATTTGGTGTTTTAAGCCATTTAAAGATGGCTTATATATAGATCACAGCGTACATTCGTTTCCACTGGTTTCATTGGTATAAATAAGCAGTATTAGTGATGTTATCAACTTTTTCTTCTACTGACCTTGATGACTGCAGTTCACGTGTAATGGGGGCTGCGATAAAATTTTTCCCCCTCAGAAAGACAAACTTCGCGGAAGTCTTTGAGGGGAAAATTAATCTTTTGAGCTGCATGCTTTATATTTGTGTGATTATTTAGAGATAGACGAACCATCTAATGTTTAGTCAATTATTATATCAAGGGCTAGAGGACCCAATGTTAGTATCGTAGTCTTTCCATTATAATTTATTAATTTTAATCACATAGTTTTACAAGTACTACTACTACATGGTTTTCCTATCACAGCTAGCATCGGAAAGTTAAAAAGACATTTAAAACTAAAGGAACATAAGAAAGAGAGAAGATGGCGAACCTACTTTATTCCCTTTTCTTAAGAGTGCCAACAAAACGACTCAAATTCTTTGGAGTTTAGAAATTTATAAGCGGCACAAATGTACTGTCTTCTGAACATCGATTCAGTAGAATCTTAACACATACAAGAAATTGAACATTCAAACTCATAGTTCTATTGGGTCTTTCTGACTTGATGAATTTAGTGAGATAATTATAGGCCTATTAATGGAACTTGAAGTGTCATTGGTTCCATTATAAGACCATTTATCTTTAAGAATATCGTAATTAATCGATCAAGGAAACAAAAAATCCTAGCCTTACGGATAGAACAAGATAAAACTTCACATTTTAAAACATGTTACGGTAATTCGCAGAAATAGATAAAGACATAGAGTCATCATGTACAACAAGTAACCAATTACACCTCCCGGGTTGCAGAGCAAATGAAAACCAAATTACCCAATTGAAAAAGAAAACGCTCTGAACCCACTTAAAAATTTATAAAAACAGCATTACATAATACTGAAATCAGGTGAAACAGAGTGAACACCTCTTATCTTTATAAATTGGCAAGATCAATCCATTTGAACCCACGATAACTTCAAGTTTGCATGCATCGTATGGCGTTTACTAACCCACCACGACGAAACCTTAAATCTGATGATTGATTTTATTTCTAGACGAAAAGCAATTTTTCCTTGTCCACGATCACTCGTAACTCCATCCAACGCTGGCTATTCACCGTTAACGTCTCCCCACTTAATGTAGCATACAGAAGAGTTGTATTCTTAGGCTCTTGATAAAACGAATCCGCTAACGGAGTCGGCCCGACCTTTTGGTCCTTGTAATAAACCACCCTCCATGGAATCATAATATATCCCAATATGTTGGCTGGAATTACGGACTGTTACATTAAAAGTGATTTCAGCATTCTCAAACCCCATGAGTAGACCCATACCCGGGATTGAAAATTCACGCATATGAAATCTTGGTCTATGAGGGCGTAAACTAAGCCATAAAACGAAAAGAATGATGCCAGCAGTTACAAGTGGCAACAAGAAAATGACACATAATTGTTTGGAGACTCTGGAAAACGAGGCTTTCGCGAACCCCGTGGGCGTAGTAACTGGCGCTGTGGTGGCGCTTGACGGGTTGGTTTTCCTGGGTGGATCGAATCGGTAGCCTGTCAGGGGAGCGCATTTTCATTTCTGATGGCGAGCAAGGGTTTCCGGGAAGGTGTACAAGGAACGATGAAGGAGAACAGGTGAAGAGGATGTTTATGTAGCAAGGAAGGTAACGGGAAAGAGAAGTTAAGAATTTCGGATAGTTTGCATGGACAAAGAAAAGAATATAAGGTTATTCTTTGCATGGGAATATGAGACAGCCTTCGCCATATCCTGTTCTTTATTGCATGAGCACGTAAAGTGAAAAACTTTAATAATAATTAGGTTTAATTTCTTTAGTATAATACAATTAACGAGCCAACTAATAATACTTTAAGGCTGGCAAATATACGAAAGAAGTACTGAAACTAAATAAATTATGCCATGCTTAGGCTTGTGCATGGGCGAGAGACTAAGGCATAAAAGGTTCCCGGCACGGGGTGGAAAGTATATTAGTATAAACGAACTGCTGTGAGCTGGTTCGTTAGTAGTAGTTTTAACTTAAACCTTAGAAATTTTATATAGATATATATAGGTAATGGCTCGTTAGGTGAACATAATGCAAACGAAGTTTTCCAGGTTGCTTAAGGAGAATTCTGCTGTATCAGTTAACTCATTGATTATAAGAACAACGAATTATATTCTATTGCACTAACAATCAATTATCAATCTGTATTTAAAACGGATTGTGCCCGTGCCAAGGTAACAGTGTGTCTATTTTTCATAGAATTTTATTCTACTAATTTTTCTTTTGACACCGTATCGAAGAATTCATATGTAACACCATTTTATTCATAAATAGAAACAATTCCTTAGAAATAGGTTACATCAATCTTACATTTATTACATGTTTATAATGACACAATCAGTATAACAAGAGAAACGCAAAAAATGAAAAAAGAAAAAAGTAAAGTACGGGGCGTGTCACCCTTTTAAGTATACAAATCAGCTCAAATGGACATGACATTTTTTCCCTTTATATTCTGGCAAGATCATGCCATCTCGACCTACACCAATGATACAAGTGGTACGCATCCGATGGTCGCTTTTATCCCACATGGTATTTTTGAATTTGATGGTTGATTTGAATTGTATTCTAAAAATCACCGTTCCTTTCATACGAGCATTCATAAACTCGATCCAACGCTGATTATTCAACTTCGCCATGTTCATGGACCCACTCAACACATGATGCATAATAATTGTGGTCTTCGGTTCCTGAAAATATGATTCCAAAACGGGTATCACCACGATCCGTTGATCCTTGTAGTAAACCGACCCACGCATGGAATCATAATAGATCAAAACCCGTCGGTTCGAGTTTCGTAATGTAACATTAAAAGCAATATTGCCATTTACAAACCCATTTGTTTGAACCAAACTCTGAAGTGAAAAATCTTGGACGTGGAATTTGGGGTGATGTGGGCGTAGGCTGAGCCACAGAATGAAAAAAATTGCCCCGATAGCAAAAATTGGAGTTAAGACAATGAAACATAGTAGTCTATAGCTAAAGGGCCGTTTGGGTGGCATTTTCTTGGCGAGAAATTGATTGGGATGTAGAGAAAATTTGGAATAACTGTGGAACTTGGTGGTGTTTATATAGCGAGGAATAGAGGCTCATGGGAATTGAAAATTAACAGGAATTTGAAGGTTTTGCATGAGCAAAGCAACGAATAAGTTCATTGTTTATAGATGAATGAGTAATCTAATTCAGACAAATTTGAAATCTGAATGCCTTATAGTGTGTAGCAATCCACTTTTGTCCGATTGTGGCAATATGTCAGGAAAAATATATAAATTCCGTGTTACTCATATATATATATATTTAGTCATATGCTAAACTTTTGTAAAAGTGCTTAAGAAGTTTAGAGCTTAATTCACAAGCAAGAGTTTCTTCATCGTGAAGCAAGACAGAAGACTAAACTTGCTGTTATTTTTACCTGCAACAATGAATATTTTTACTTATTCTGGTTTCTTTGATTTTGTTACTACCTTTAATAGTACATGCAACTCAACATAGACAGCTCGTAGCATGAGGTGTAAGCTTGCCATTGAATCTAGGATTTCTCACCGTATACTATATATTTGTATAAATCATAGTAACTATTATTATTTTCTAAATATACAGCAAATTCAATACATTGTGTCAGCTACATTTGCTTTTTAAACTTGGTATCAGAGCTTCCAAGTTACCACATCAATAGCTAACAGTGCAATAGTTTCAGGCTTTCCAACCAACACCTTAAGCCTCTGCCACACCCACACTACCACCGCAAACCTCTCGTTCAATTCTGTGAACCTCGACAGAAGTAATTTCCTTGTTTGATAAACGCAAGTCATGCCCACAGTTCGGCAATGGCCTTGAAGGTTGCATAGATGATAAAGGCAGATTTCAAACACACACAATACCACTATTGATGAATCTCAAAGCATAGACTAGTTTTTCTTAGCTTGTTAATGTCCACCATAAGTGAAATTGTCCTTCCTCAATAAACTGCAACAGTTCCAAAAACTTGTGGGATCCCATTTGCAATATGTATTATTCACAATCACATGCTCAAATCATGTAGCTGAAAAATCAACTTTAAATTACCAAAAAGGGCACACAAACATGATTGATTAATTTACCAAGATGAGAATCCCAGTTGATGCTCTATCCATGTCAAGAAAATTTACGAGTGATGAAGATTTGATTGAATACATCTTGAGAGGCCTTGGATTTGAGTATAAACCCATGGTGGTCAACATATCTTCAAGGATGAACTTTTTAATGTTAGAAGATGTCTATGAAGAGCTGCTGATATTTGAAAATAGGATTGAGCATAACAATATCATTGCAAATACCAACATGAAAGATAATATTGCAGCAAATAATCATCATGGTGGACAGAATCTAAAGAAAACAACCTAGGAGGAACAAGAGCTATCTTTAGCGACAATAAAGGGAATAATAGATGAAGAGATACAGGTAGATTTTCTCAAAGCAAAGGGCAGTCGAAGCCAAACATGTCAGATCTAAAAGCGCATATGACATCAGCTAACTGGTATTTTGACTAGGAGTTTGTGCCTAATGAACCAACATCACCATGTGTTACAGCACAAGAAGCATGAGGTGATAATGAATGGTATGTCAGTAGTGAGGCCACAAATCATGTGACCAATGAATTTAGCAACTTCTCTGTCAAAGTTAAATACAAAAGTATAAAAAAGTTAACCATAGAAAGTGAAGGAAAACTTTCTATTACACACATAGGAAGTAGTTATTTGCACGTTAAGAAGAATAAGCCTCTAATCCTAAAAACATTTTGTATATGCTCAGATAGCCAAAAATTTTGAGTATATCAAAACTTGTGAAAGATAACAATCTAATTTTTTTAATTTCATGATGATATGTATATTGTAAAGGACAAGATGGAGAAGGTGTTGTTGAAAAGAGTGGCTAGAAAGGGTTTTTAATTGTTGAGAAACTTGAAGATTGAAAGAAAAATTAAAGTCTTATGCAAGTCAAAGTTTGAGTCAGAAGTCACTGCTACTTGCTTGTTTGCATCAATGGACAACACACTTATTTGTCTAAAAAATGTGTCAATCTGGATTTTGTTAAAATTCATCGAATAAATGATAATTGCGCTAGTGTCTTGAATTATCTATATAGAATACTTGGTTATCCTAATGATCAAGTCTTAGAAAAAGTCCTTAAGTCTTGTAAAACCTTCATTATTAATGAAAACAAATCTTCTTCATTTTTTGAAGCAACTATATGGAAAGAATCACAAATTATCTTTTAAAAGCAGTGAAATGATAACCACAAAGCCATTAAAGATCATATACTTTGACTTATAAGGTCTATCACTTAAAACATCAGGTAATGACTTCAAAGTTTCTAAGCATAATGGGTGATTATACAAGATTCTTATTGATTTTTTCTTGGGCCAATAAAGCTCAAAGAACGTCAACCATTATCAAATTTAAGCAACAAATCACTGAAATCAAAAACCTTGTAAACTAACTGGGGAGATGAATTCAGACTTTTGGAATCATTTTTAAAAGAAAAAGGAGTATTGTTCAGAAACATATGTCCATAATATCACACCAAAAAGCTAAAGTGGAGAGAAAACATAAAGAAAACTAAGCATATAATGAAAACAAGACTAACACTAATTGGCACAAGCACACCTACTGTTACTTGATAAATAAACTACTAACACCTGTTTAAACAAACAATCACTTTACCAAATATTTTAAAATAGATAACCAGATTACTTCATTTTTAGAATCTTTGGTTGTTCATGTTTTTCTCATCTTAGACCCTACAATTCCCATAAGCTTTAATATCATTCATCCAAGTGCATATTTGTTAGCTATAGCAACAACCATAAGGGATACAAATGACTACACAACTCAAGAATAATTTATGCAGTCGGACATGTGGTCTTAAATGACTTAGATTTTCTCTTCAAAATAGATCCCTCTTTCAAAGTCAAAAAGAATACACAAAACACAAATCTAAGTCAGAATTACCTGTAGCTTATGTTAATTCGTCAATATGAATTTAATGCAAACTCAACATCAAAAGATCTCTTTTTAAACACTCCTAGAACAGTTAAATGTCATCGAAACCTTTAGCCCTACAAAAAAAAAAAGTTCATGTCAATAATGCATTTTTCAATAGAGAATTGGCTGTAGAATTGTTTATGCCTCAACATAAAGAGTTTGAAGATAGAAGAATCCAAATCACATTGGCAAGCTTCACAAGACTTTGTACGGACTTAAATAGGCTCCAATATCTTAGAATGACAAGTTACAACGGCTTGTTGGATTGGAAATTTGTGAACTTGAAGTGAGACACATCCTCTTCTATTTGGAAGAAAGATAAAGACTGGGTAATTTTGTTATTATTATATATAACATCCTGATAATAAGAAGCAAAGAAAGTAAAAAATAAGCGCAAATAAAGGTGGCAAATGGACCAAGTCCCGGACCAAATTCATGTATTAAAAAAAAACCAACACAACCTAGAAGCTCTACCTGCTTGGTCCGTGGTAAGCTAAGCTTATTGTAATGAAATCTCACGTTAGATAAAAAAAAGAAATATTTTTAAAATTTATAAAGAGGTATTACACATCTTATCAAACATATTTTTTAGAAAAAAGATAATAATTCAACTTATGATAGATAGTATAGAATTACACCCATTTCAACTCTTATGTCTTACCAAACACTCACGCGTAGCAGACACACCTTTAAAGAGTTCATAAATCTTGAAATAAAGTAGGACAGACCTACAAAAAATCTTACTATAATAAGAGTGTTAGAAGATTGAATGGAAAGAATATAATAAAATGTCATGTTGAATAAGAAAAATGCATTCTTAAAATTTATAAAAAAAGGTACTACACACCTACATATTTTTAAAGGAGAAAGTAATGGCCCAATTTATGATATGGTACCGGACCATAACTATTTAAAATTAATTTCAACTAACTTAATATATATTCAAGAATTGGCCGGAAGGAGAAGAATGAAATAGTACAAGGAAAGTTCAACTCCTATGAGAACTAATGAATTCTAAGTCATGGACCCAATTTTGGCCTAGAGAAAAAATTGAGTTGGTACGGCTCCCATGTAATGTTGATTAGTACTATGATAATGATGATAGAAGGTTAACCAGTGGATATAGCATCTTCTTTGGTGTCTTGGAGCTCGTGGAAGTAAAGGTAGTTGCCAGGTCCTTCGCTAAATCCGAATGCACGTCTTTGGCCCTGACAACAGTTCAAGTTTATGTGGCTAAAATCATGCTTCTAGAGCTCAACATATAACCTATTTAAAAATCAATCATCTAGTGTGATAATAAAAATTTTAGCATCCTTGGCCACAAATCTAGTCTTTCATGGCAATTCAAAACACATCAAAATTGACGTGCATTCCATCAAAGAAAAAGTTTCGGCAAAAGAACTTGAAGTTAGGTATATCCTTGGCAAAGACCAATTGGCAGTGTTATGACAAACCCTTGAGTATTGACAAATTTAAACCAGCAAGAACCAAGCTCAATATCCTGCTAGAATGCTAACCTTAAGGAGGATTGTTAATCAAATGAATGTTTAGTAATATGCTAAACTTGTTTAAAGGTGCTTAAGAAGCATGAAGCTTGGTTCACACGCAAGAGTTTCTTCATCATGAGGCAAGACAGAAGACTAAACCTGCTAATGTTATTACCTGCAAGTATGAATGTTTTTAGCGTAGTATGAAAATTTTCAGCTTGGTCTTGTTACTTTGAGTTTGTTACCACATTAAATAATGCATTCGCCATAGACAGCTCCTAGCATGAGGTGTAAGCTTACCATTGTATCTAGAGTTTCTCACCTTATACTATATGTTTGTATCAATTATTGCAACCACTATTATTCTCTCAATGTACAATAAATTCAATACACTGTGTGGACTGCATTTGCTTTTTAAACTTTGCGAATGATTTTGTTTGAATGTTTAAAGTTGCCGAAGATCACTTGCACTGCTAATGATTGATAAAGTACGTGATATTTTATTCCTGTTGCAATCATTGCCATTAGAAAACTCTAAATAGAAAAAAAAGACTAGAAGAAGAAGAAGAATAGAAGAAGTAAGGTATCACGTTTGATTTTGTCCATGTGTTCCACGCCACCAATCTAAATTTTAATTTAAGTAACAAAATTCATGATATTATCAAGCATGAGAAAATAATTTTATTTGAACTACTGTTCTAGGTGATGGGAAAAGTACGAATATTATCCAGCTCAACATTAATTGGGCCAAGCCCTATAGGCCTAATAGTCAAACCCAACAAAGATGGGACTCTCAAACCAGGGCTGTCTTTCTAACATTGGGATTGATAATGCATAACGAGGGTTATCACACAACATAAAATCATGTCACATTCGCTATATTAGTGTAATACAGAAATTCAGAAAAAAAAAAAAAAAAAAAGATAAAACACAAAATTGATATCCTTTGACAATAACTTAACATACAATTAAATCAACTTAGAGGAACGATACAATTAGACAAGATTAATCCATCCGACCTCACCTCAACATCACAATCGGCATGCATCCGATGGTGCCTTAAATCCCACATTGACTTTTTTATATATGATTATCAATGTCAATCGCAAGCTAAAAACCACCGTTCCTCGCAAACGATCATTCATAAATTCAGTCCAACTTTGATTATTCACCGTTGATGTGATATGGTTGATGTTCTTCCACTCAATTCATGTTGCAATGTAGTTGTGTTCTTCGGCTCTTGATTGGATAAATATTCAAGTATCATTGACCCAATTTGTCGTGTTCTTCGGCTCTTGATTGAATGAATGTTCAAGCAGCATTGACCCAATTTGTTGATCTTTATAGTAAACGACCCATTTTTAAATCATAATGGATCAAAATTCGACGGTTCGAGTTGCGGGCTGTTACGTTGGAAGTAATATTGGTATTCTCAAACCCATTCTGTTTATCCAAATCCGGAACTGAAAATTCCTAGGTATGAAATCAAGGGGCATGTGGGTGTAAACCAAGTCATAAAAGGAGGAAAATTAAGCCCAACAAGGCACATATTAGCCGAAACAAAATGGCACATGGAAAGCTAGCTGGTATTTCTTGGGGAAACCGAACCAGCAATTTATTGGCGAGAGCATCGACAAAGATTGCAGAAAATTTGGATAAACTGTTGTGAGAAAGGTGGTAACGAATGAGAGCAAACTAGAGGAATTTGCTACTTTTGCACGGTTAAAGAAAAGAATATGCCATCGTTTCCTTATTGGCTAGTTTGATCTTTATGTCAACCAATGATTCCTTTACTGTGTTAAGATTTCATTTTGATCAGCCTGTGGAGCCCATAGCATAGACATTCTAAGAATACATGAAACACGTAATCTTAAACTACCCTGAAGAATGACTATACTAAATGGTAATTAATTATGAAAAATGTAAACCTGATCTGGAATGCAAACCAGCTAATTAACAGCAATCAAACCAAGCAGCAATAAGAGTTTACAACAATGAAACAGACAAAGTAAGGCAGTTAAGAATCTAACAATCCAAAATTGACAGAAATACAAGTATTGCTGTCGCTTGTTAGTTCACGGATTAAATTCATTACATGCATCCAAGATAAACGTCTCTCTCTGCACACATGAATTATAAACATATATATAACGTAAGGTCCACAATGCCAGGCCAAAACAACTAATAAATAAAACAAAAATATTCAACAATGGAAGATGCCTTCCTCCAGCTTGCCGATAGCTACAATAACATACAGTCTACACAGCACGTAAAATTGATGTATCGGAAAAAGGACAAATTGCACAGGGAAGAAAAATCTAAAACCATTCCTGCATCTTGTTACATTTAATTTAAAGTATTAAGATTAACCCATCATCTATAAATTTTGTAAAAATTTGTATACAAGTTATGGTAAACATATGTGACATTTACGATGAAGGAAATTATTAAACTAATAAATAATTAATCAACACAAATGCTCCATACATATATATATATATATATATATATTCTTAGTATAGTATAACTGTTCCATAATTGTACGGATGATTATTCAAATTGTCTACTTCGTTTGCATCAAGACATGCATGCGGAGAAAGCACATGATGCCAACTCTTGTGCATGCTAACAAAACATTCCAATCAGTAAAATTCAAGTGAGTTAGCCAACATATATATCAGCGGGAGCCCACATTCATATACGCTAGCGCTTTCAAATCTCTCTGTGTCTTATATATAGATATTACTTTTGCATGCACATGCAGTTCTACTACTAGTTCACTATGGGATCTTCATTTCTCGGTTATAATGGTGATTCCGACACCGTAATTTTAGGGGGATAAGCAATGGCTGGTTCAAACTTTCATAATACAAGGAGAATTAAAACTAATGGAATTAATATTCTATATCTTAGCAAATTTGGCCTTTCATTCATAAGATTCTGGATTCAATACCGCCAGTTGGTGTTCCTTTAACAGCCAGAGAAATTAACATCTCTCTTTGGGCCCTTTTATTTATACCATGCTCTAAGAAGTCTCTTGTTCTGTATGTTTCGACTTAAGCAGAAGCTATAAATATATGGATAAATAAATATCCACGTTTTGTACTATGTGAATATCTATAACTCTGCATATTTTATCAGGAAATTGTAGAATTGAAACAGAAACAATGGTAGGGGCAAATGAAATTTAAAGGCAAGTTTCGGAAGTGTCATCATGCCCTGCTGGTTTCCTTTCCCTTTCCACTTTCTTACTTTTTAGTTGGAGCTCAACTCTCATAATAAGAGGTCAACATTTTAATCATGAGTTAATGGATTATATTGTGGGCAATATCCCATTGTTTTCCATACCCCAATCCATCTGGCCTTAATTTTATTAAGTTCCAAAAGTGTGGGTTGTAGTTTTCATCATCAAATTGTGCAAGAAGAAGATATTAAGGGAAACAAATCGAATTTTGTGAATTATATTGATTGCTACAGCAGATTAATTCTAAACCTAGTTATACGCTGTTTTACGTGATTATTCTTGATTATGCGACTCATCTGTCACCATTTTCTCATCGTCCGCACAGATTAATATGGATACTGTAACGATATTACCACTACGTTATGCAATCTCCTTTTTGTTATGAAATACAGTGATATCGCATGATGCATGTGCCTATTGCTGATTCGATACATAAGAATCTCACCCACATATTATTAGACTGCCATCCTTGTATTAAACTAATACACGCCAAGTGCTGATATGTAGAAACAACAATGCATCAACAGATAATGTGGGCGCATGAAGTGGAAAACATAATCATGTTACAACCGCTTTGTAAGTTTGGACAAATTTCTGCGAAGGCAATCCCAAAAATTGACAAGGGAAAATAGATTTTCTAAAATTTTCCATTTTGGTAGGTGGGATCTAAAATCATTTAATAATAATCAATTTCGGGGTGGAACTCGGAAATCGTTGAATAGTGTAGCAGAACACCTGATATTTTCTTCGGTTGCACTTGAGCCCCGAAATTAAAAATTTTTTATTATATCATGCTGCTGCAATTGAGAAGCCAGCATAGACCTGAAAAATGGGGAGTTGCTGTTTAAGAGTCTTCCCAATACACACATCGCCTTCTTTGACTTGGCATCAAGAAGATAACTTCAATCAAGTGTTTAGGAAATTTCCGATTCTTTGGATATAATTTTGACTGAGAAAACAAAGTCTGTGGAGCATAATTTACCAACATCAAAATTATCTTAAAATGTCTTTGCAGAGTCCATCAACTAGAGATAATATTACGTATTGTGACATCTTATTCAATCGCAACTACTCAGTTCAATCAATTATTCCAATTACTTGTCTCTACGATCGAAAATGGTTAAATGATCTCATTCTGTATACTATCTGATGTTACCATTGTTTTGGAACGTCTGTAACTTCTAAACTTATCATTTTATGACATTACAACTTGCCAGAAAATCCAAAAGAGAAATTAATTTCTAAGAGACAGATATAAAACTGAAAGCTGAAAACATGAAATGGGTTTGAGCCTGCTGAGTAAGAGCAAAACATGCTGCTTCTTCAGAACTGACAGAGGCCCCAAGATTGAAGTTTTTGTTCACATCGTTAATTATACATCTTACTAAACTAATTATGGGTATTAAGGACAGTAATAACATTAATCTTTTATCTTATTACTAATTCCTTTTCTAGGCCGGTTCATAGAATTCTTCGTATTTCTATTTTACCTAGGAGCATGTTTTAAATAATCATTAACACAATAAAAGGAAATACTTCTTTATCCCATTCCATCGGTGATCCTTTGCAAAAGACATGACACTAAGAACCCATTAATGCCTTTAATTTTATGTACTAGTTGTCAAAGCAAAGCACGTGCAATTTGAAAACAAATATCGCATTTTAGTATTTTATTTCATAGTGGAAAATAAATGAGACGCCACTCTTAGTCGATCACCACCCCAGAAAATGAAGCGAAGTTCAAAAATTAACGTAATATTGCCTCCATGACATGCGCCGCACTTGCTTTCCCCAGCCATGTGCTTGCTGCTATGCTAGCCTTCGAAGCTTACAAATATATATAGATTTAGATTATTGTTAATTAATTATTTTTTAAATAATATAACCCATTAATCAATCAATTAATTGCATTGATTTATAAATACGGTTAATAATTTAATTTATTTATATCAAATAACAATCAACTTGATCAAATTAATCTCAATAAATTTAATAATTCTATCGAGAATTAAAAGTTATAATATAATATAATTATTAAATAATTTAATAAATTATAACTAAATTAACTGTTTAATTTTTTATATTTTAATAATCATAATAATTAAGTAAACACTAATTAATTTTAATAATAATATAAAGGAAGAAATATGAGATGTTAGTTTTGTATGACTAATCATTGGATAATTATTTGTTATGGGTTTATTATTATTATTATTATTACTTGTGTTTATGGTAATGCTTGATTGAATTTATGATATATATATATATATATAAAGTAGGCCATTGATTTTTTATTTTTATAATTGAAGAATAATGCATTAGATAAGCTGATGACTCAACAATATATAAAAAAGAATGGCCTAAAATCACACTTAAGATGTATGGCTAGTAATCATGTCATGATTGGAAAGTGAATTACGGATAATCTCAATCTAATTGTCAATGTCACTTCCAGCATTGCTGTACAGTTACACTTCCCAAATGTGCATTACCCTGTAACTTTACATTTATCACGCAATTGCCAATCTCATCGTAATCAATAAGGCAAAAATTGACCCCACAATTGATAATATAGATCAAACGGTCATCAATCATCATCATCCTTGTTGAAAACGCAGCTTAGCTTTGTTTATGGACAAAGAAGTAAAATTTCTCCCTAATGTAAAGATAGACTGTTTGACTTCGGATTAGTAGACCAATTAATTGGTTCGTACTAAGCTTTGGCTGCCTCTGCTTAATGACTCCAAACACTTTCAATTTTACTTATTTAATTATTTAATGCCTTGTGATTTATGTTATTTAGAAGGGTACAAAGCCTTAGCATAGGCCCAACCTTAGGTGATCACAAATCTGTAGAGATTATAAAGAAACAAAAATTTGGTATTATTCTAATTAACATTATAACTGAAGTGATACATGAACACAACAATAACAGCTCATTGAACAACTCATCGTATAAAATCCCAAACACTGTTGATTTCCATCTCAATCTGAATCTCAATCTCCACTTCTATTTTCCTCTGTTTATCTCTCTCTTCTCTTTTTTTTTCAGAAGCCAACTTACACATCACATTTATTCTTTGACCAAGTTCTTTCTATCTGTTCCTCTTCTTCATCCAAACCAAGCTGACAAAATACAGGGTAGTTACAAATCAGTTCATCTATATGTTTCTTCGTTCAATAATTTCCTCTGTAATTGATATATCTGGAATTTTCCCAGGTCTTCCTTTCCCGGCAACTTGGGATAATTCACGAGATGTGTTTAGCATAAAATTGTTTATTCAAGTTTTGACTTATTTGCAATATTTACTTCTGTTTTTCTTCCAATCAGATTGTGAATAGCGATTTCCCATTCGGCACGCAATCCTTGACGCTGCATACACACTTTCTTATATCTCTCTTCACCTTGTATACATTTTCTTTTTTCCCTGGAAAGTGATGGAAATGGCGGACAATCCAAAGTTGGTGAGCACCGGATTTCTGGGTTTCCTTTATTTTTCAATAAAATAATACTTCTTGCTTTTTTTTTTTTAATTTTCTTGTAACTGTTCTATTGAATTCTGTTCAGTTGTTCCGTTTCTGACTCCCTCCCTCTAAATCTTTGAAATCTTTTAAGGATATGGCAGCATCTTCTTGGGAAGCTTGTGTATTGAAAGAGAATACAAGCACAGAAAAAGTTTCCCTTTTGGATCATGTAAACGGCTTTCAGTACGACGCAGCAAAGAAATTGGATAATGTAAACGGTTTTCAGTGCGACGCATCAAAGAAATCTGATAATTTTGTTATTGACATGGAGACGTTCTCTCATGGAGTTAGTAGAGATATTACTGCAAATTCACGAATCGCGGTAATTTCCCATTCTTTTTTCCCTTGTTTTAAGGGGCAGAGAAGACGTTATTTGCTTTGCAGGCAATCCAATCCAATCCAATCCAATGTCTTCCTCTTTCTCAAGCATACTTATCTTCTCTTTTTCTCTTTATCTATTTTTGTATTATTTTTAACGTTTTTAATACCCTTTCTTTATCTTTTATTACCGACGATGATGGATGTTGTTTTGATTTTAACGTAATCTTTATTTATGAAAAAGTTGCAGAGGACCCTTTCCAAAAAAGGATCTTTCCGTGGAGCCGCCGCCGCCGCCGCCGCCGCCGCCGAGAAGAAGACTAATTCTGTCTCTAATGACAGAGATACAACAGCTGCGACAGCTTCGCCAAGAGGTAACATCGTCATCAATTAGGAACACAAATTCAACACTCTCAAATTTTGTTTTCGCTGTTGTCATTTTTATCATTCCTAGGATAAAAAGAAAGTCCGGTTGCCAAATGCTTTCATTTTGTTTGACCTTTTTGCGAACCCTTGGTCCCTATTTGCGAGAGAGACGTTGATGCAGCAGATGCAAACAATTCTAAGAATAAATTAGAGATTGGCTTTACTTGTGTTTCTTTGTCTCATCTATGTTAAATTACAAATATTCCTTCTCCAACCTGTACCATTCTAGCGTCGAGCTCGGTGGCACCAATCGTCTCACGCCACATCGTGGGATTTACAACATGATTGTTGTTGTCAGTGCTATTATTATACATGAATTAGTTGATCCACAAATTGTTGATGTAAATATCAGTAAGCAATTTATGGGATCAAAGAAGTTTGTAATCTTACGGTTGTGAAAATGAAGTGTTACCAAACATATGGGTCAACTAACGTAACTGAGTAAGTAAATGAATTTGTTTGATTACTAGTTTGGTAAAGGCATAGTTGCATAATATCATCCTTTTGATTGTTCTTAGAAGCATGTGCAGTCCGTTGCTTTACATGATTAGAAATTTGTTGATGAAATGGTAGCTAAGAAAGTATTCTTGCATGTATATATATATTAGGTATAAATTCATTAAACTGCAACTTTTCTTGCAGGACCCAGCACGCCTGAAAAGATAGGGGCGGCCGCCCTAGGGTCCACGGATCATTCAAGCGGTCCTCACGTTCATCATCAGATTACTATGACGACCGGCAAAATCATCCCCACCCCAGAGAGCAGAGGAATTATGAAGAGAAATAGTTTCAAGCGTTCTTCTCCATGGGTCCTTGATCCAAAAAGGATTCTTTTCTTCTTTGCTACCTTGTATGCTTTCAGTCCTCAAAACCACTACAAAAGCAATTTTGTTAGAAAATTTCGGGCAACATAATTTGATGCTAAATGTGAAACATGTTCTAAAATTGTCTTATATTTGTTTATGGCAGATCAAGCATGGGCACAATTCTGCTGATATACTTCACACTATCAATGAAGTACAGTGCCGGAGAAAATAACATTCATTAGCGGAGATGAAATAAGCACTGATGTATCATAATATTAAAGCTGCAATGACCGCAATATGGTGTTGAATGCAAGACAGAAAGAGGCATGAATTTTGATTGGCCGATGGTCAAGGTTCTTTTTGTAAGTATTGTCTTGTTTTGAGAAAAGTTTGAAGGCAAAATTGCACAACAGAAAGAAAAGCAGAAGAAGATAAATTAAAGCTGGGCAAAAGCTAACCAGTCTTCCATTAACAATGCTACTAAGACATCAATCCTCAACCTTTTTCGGGCTTTCTTTAAGATTTCAGAGATGAAGACAAGCACAAACTGCACTATGACAAATAGGAGGAATCTTCTTTAATTATATATCATTGCAGCTCAGAAAAACGTGAAGTGTACACCTTCTGTGTTTTCTAATGCTTTTCTATACAGCTTAATGGAACATCAGAGAGTTACTTTTTGCTACTTTTTACAACCTTTTTCCCTTCCCATCCTTTATATTCTCTTTTAGCAACCAACTTAATGGCCCCTTTTTGTTGTTTGTGGTTTTCAAGTGCGCAAAGGAATGCGCACACGTAAGAGATCTTCAAGTAATAAAGTATTTGCGTGTGCGCTCAAATACATGCGCACTTTAAGCTTTTTCCTTTTGTACCAAACATTATGCAGTCCTAGAGTAGCTCGGATGAATAAAGGTATGCCTAAGAATAAACCAACTCATTGTACCTACCATTGAATAGATAGGTTATTCATTCAAAGATCATATTAATGTGGCAACTCCGAAGCAACTTACAATTCAAGAAAAGACATGGATTTTTCTTTGAACTTCAAGAAGTTCAAGGACATTCGTTACGTTTACCAAGCTCTCGAGAGAGCAGCTTTTTCTTGGACTTCCAATTCATGTTAAGAGCTTTTTTCCAAGCTCTCGAGCTTGAACCGAGGACTTGATTACAAGTGTACATCTACTACTGAACCGAGATTGGATCCTGATGACTTGTTACAATCTCACTTTCAACCGTTAACATTAGAAACTACCCACTCCTTGGACTTTTACCCTACACCAACCACAAATTTCTAAGAGGGCAACGATTAGTTTAATGTCTCTTTCTCTTGTTAAGTTCACCCCGTAAGTCCATAATAAAATGCGAGTTTTATTCTTCTAAACAAATACATCATTGAGATTTTCTTCTTGAAACACCATTGACAACTACTGATGTTGATGACATCTCCCAATAATATTAGAAACCCACTCCATGGACTTTCCCCGTAGATTCACCAACCACAAACTTCCCTAGGGGGCAAGTTTGGTTTTTTATTTTTCTCACAGTTGATTTTTGAGGTAAGATCATAATGAAAATGCAATTATTATTTTTCATATAAATGAAAAGAAAATTGAGATTTGGTTCTTGGAACATGATTAAAAATTGAATCTGGTCAAACCTTCCACTGACGACCACCATAGGACCCATCATAAAATTCTTTGAAGCAATGTAGCACTCTTTTAATGTCTCTTGCATTATGTTTCTCTAGTTATTTCATTTCATTTTACAATACCAGGTTCCTCTGAAAACATGTAATCTACAAATCTAACAGATCACTTGTCCAGACACTCATGCACGCACAAACGAGAGAGGAAAAAGTAAAGTGCAGAGAAATTACCATCCAACACCCTGTAAGACAAATGTTGGATCTTTTTTGTAGAAAATCTCACAAAAGGTTATCAAAATGACGATACTTCTTGAGCAACCAAGGTGGATCATATAAGTAGCAATTATTCAGACTTCAATAATTCATTAGGTTTACCTGCTAAAAGTACCATGTATTAATATTGATAACTATTTGCTGACTAGTTTATCCTTTCATTTGATAAGAATAAGAAAGCCAAACTTCAACAGAAGCAACTCTATTGACTTCAGTCGACTAATCTAGAGTATCATTGAGAAGAAAGTCAAAAAACAGAAAAGGAAATGATAAGTGAATTGAGAAGAAAATTAAGGACGCATACACTTGGCTTTTATTCCACGATATTTTTCCAAAATTTACAATCGACAACAATTTGAAATAATTTTTTTCATAAGACATAACAAATTCAATATTGGCTAACAGCTTTTCAACATCATATTTAAGCAGTTCAACCTGCGTACATAAGTACAAGAACTTTACCTCTTCCAGTAGCATTTTGAGATTTGTGGCATTGAACACCTGTGTTTCCAGTCATGGTAAAGTCTCAACACAACAGCAGCAGTTTCTTCAATTGCTTTGCCTGTCACTTCTGCAGAACAAAAAACCAACAATTTCAGTTCTATGAAACCTAAGATTCAATGAGCTGAAATTTGAATGTTTTTAGAACCATATAAATCATAGGTAACTAAACGAACAAAAGAAAACCGATTTGCCTCACCAATTCCAGGCCAAACAGGATTTTGCGCAAAAATCCTGCCAACAAATTCTAATTCCTCTCTAACACAATCCATCTCAGAATAATTGCTCCTTATTTCTTCTCTGAACCCCAATCTCTTAGCTCTTGCTTTTCTAATTGTTTGTTAGACTATAGGATTTATTGTCAAACCAAAAACCTTTTCTGGGTCTGCCTCAAAAAGACTCATCCGCAATTTTACACCCATCACAATTGGCACATTTGCCACTTTGTATCCCTTTTGTGCCAAATAAATTGATAATGGTGTTTTTCCTGTACAAGAAACACATGTTAGAATAATGTTGGCCTTTTGCAAATTTTGTGGTAGGGCACCATCATCTTGCTTGATGGTAAATTCAATTGCTTCAATGCATCTAAAGTACTCATCATTAAGAGGAAACTTTCTGCCAGGATTACCACGGGGAAGGCCAGAAGGCGAGACAACTAGATGGGATGCAATTTCCTCAGTCATTGGTCCCAACATGTCAGCGGATGGCATACCCCAAAGCATGCAGGCTTTTTTAGCAGACTTGGCCATGGAAGGATCAGCTAAAGTATAAACAAGCATTGCCCCTTCCTTGGCTGCTTGCTTTATTATCTCCATTAACTGCTCAACATCATCAATCTGACAAGTGTGGAAATTGTTACAACAATCTCACTAGTACATGCCATCATATTACGGATGATTTAATTAGATTTCAACGTAAAGCAAAATAATCCAGATCATAATGAAACAGATTAAGGCTTTCAAGATAATCAGAGGCCCTGCATTAAAACAGTTTATACACAATCTCATATAAAACAACAGCAATGACATCTTTAGTGCTTTTGAGTTTTTCAACTGATATTCAGGATTAGAAGTTTTTGAAAGCATCCCAATCAAACCAATTTTGTTAATAGGGAGCTTCACGTGCTTTTTAGCACCACTAAAAGCATTTTCAAATAGCCAAAGTATGTTTGTGATTATTTTGTTGTCTTTAGCATAAACAGACAAAAGTACTGACTGGGATTAATGGTTTATTTGGTATTACATTTCAAATAGTTCTTTTTGGAATAAATCTTGTACTGGTGAAGCTTTTGTAAATAGTGTTAGTAACAAAAAAAAAATATTGATTCCTTTGGTTGTCAAGTCCATTTTTTTAATAAAAAAATTAAAAAAATTTTGTGAAATTTTTAAAGAGGATTAAAAGAGTACTTTTTGGAAGCAGCTTATAGGAGTCAGAAGCACTTTCTGCAAAAACTAATATAGTTGTTTTTACCAAAGTACTTTTACGTAATTATGCAAAATAATGAATTGTGAGCAGATTGCAATCAATCAAGGCCAAGGTCTTCAACATAAAAAGTATTAATAATTTCAAGATATCATCCATAGAAACAGCAAAATTAAATGCAATCATACCCCTGAGAAGAGGTGAGTGTTTACAGTGCAGCCCCAATCGACCAAGCAGAGCTCGAACTGTCCCAACGCAGCGTTAACTGAATGTTCTGCCGTCCATCCAGTGCCGTCAGAGACCATATTAATGGACTTCCCCTCCACGCCCTCATCCTCGTCACTTGTCCTCTCGTGCTCCGAATAAAGGCTCTCTCCTTGAAAATTAAACGAAGGAGATTTCCCTTCAACAGCCGACTGGGTGGACCGATAACCCGACCGGTCTAATTTGCGGCCTGACTGTATAGCGCGGGCCCATGACCAGCGATTCAGGGGCCCTTGACCAGCGATTCAGCTGAGGACTGCTCTTTAGTTTCCGAGCCCGTGGTTGGGCATCAGACTCGGATGTGGTTTGGGCTAGAGGAGGGAAGGTTCGGGACGCTGGAGCTTAAGCGAGCAATCATTTTTATTTTTATTTTTAATTTATTAATTGCAGGATATTAGTAGCGGGACTTATGGACCGCCAATGTTCATTGTTCGATTGTGCATCTTAATCAATCGAGCCCAAACCCCTGACTAGTAGCAAAGCGAACTTGGGCTGACAACCATGGCCCAATCACATGAACCCAACTCAAAGTATGGGTTCAATGCAGTGTGGTCAGGCGCATGTCCACAGGATGAGGTCCCAACTCTCGTGCCAAATTTATTTTAATTTAAGATATAAAGAGTTATAAATAAAACGATTTTATTATATTAGCCTTGTTAATGTGATAAGTTTATTTAATTAATAAAATAAAAAAATATATTTATTAATAATAAAAAAAATTAATAAAAAATATTATTATTTAATTAATATGGTGAAAAAAATTTATAATATTTTTTATTAATTTTTTTATTTACTATGAATGAATATATATTTTTTTATTTTATTAATTAATTGAATGATCTCGTCACGTCAATAATACTAATATAGTAGGAACGTTCTGACTAAAAATTTCTCTTGTATATATATTATTACAGTGAATTACGTAAATAATTAGCATCAGAATTTGTACGCATAATTTTATATTAATTTTTAAATCAATATAGCTAATAAATAACCTTTATTTTTTGTCAGGGGACAAACATTAATTAATCCTGGTTGATGGATAGATCAATGTGGCAACTTGAATTCATTTATTAGCTTAGAAGAAATCTAGGGAGCCCTACTTTGCGCCCCAACTTTTTTACATCCTCCTGAACCTGCTGTCTGAATTCTCTAAAGCTAAACTTCCTGTATACACAAGGCTCAGAATTCTGTATCACAGTGTCATAGGAAGGGCACAAGAAATATGCAATCGAAAACCTCTCCTCTGTTGGATTTGTAACAACACGGTGTTGAACGCTCTTGTAAACGTCGTTGCTCCATGCCTGCAGCAATTTCATGTCAGGATTTTCAGAAAGTAGCTGTTGCTAAATAAGTATTGTAAATGTTAAGTAAGGTACAGGAAAGAATTGCCTGGAATAGGTCTCCAATATTGATGATGAGAGCTTCAGGATTAGGTTTGACTGCAATCCATTTCCCATCTTTTACTAATTGCAATCCTCCAACTTCATCTTGGTGCAGTATTGTGAGGAAGTCACTATCAGTGTGAGGCATCAGCCCGTGTATCTGTAAAGGGATAGGGCAAGGTGCGTATCGATTCATTCGGAGGTAGCAAGTGCTTGGCAAGCAATTTTCTTGAAAGAAAGTTGACTTGTGACCCACTTTCTCTGCTAAGATTTCACCTAATTTTTGCGCAAGACCTGCTACGGTTGTAGCAAACTGTTCCATTGTTGAACTGTATATGCATATAAAGGGAAAATCACTTGACAAAAAAAAAAGAAAAAAAACTGAAGACCGCAGTGAGTTAGTTCATCCAAACACTATGATGAAAAACATTTGACGCATGCTTAATAATGAAACGCTAATGGTGTTCTAGAACTTAATTAATTGCAGGAATGTAGTTTTTTATGCAAAGGTATCGAGTTAGCTCTATACTATAGGGCAATGGCCATGACTATACAAATAACACGAAAGCTGTAACAAAAAAAAGCTCCATGTATACGGGAAAATCCGAAATGGATCCGATATTAGTATCAATAATCACCAAAACAGGGACCCAATTGAGGCCACAAAGAGCTCTCCAAAAGAGCTGTCGGAGTCGGACTGTACAGCCTGCCTTCCAGCTCACAGATTTTTGATATTCACGTGACAGAGAGCAATAGACATGCATGCAAGCTTCGTACATGATTTGATATATGGTAAGTTTGTTGTACCAGTAAGATTGCAGCGTTAAAAGAGTACAACGAAATACCACACAGAAAGAAAAAGTAAATTGTTTTCTGGGGGATTCTCTCTCCTCTGACCATAGGGGGAAAGCCAATTTGAGAACAAACCTCCATAAATGAAACATAGTACATGCAATACAATGAGATTAGAAGTACTGCTACTTGAAAGCTGTGGTTCCTAACATTCAGGCGTTAAAACTAACCAGAGCATTGATGGGGTGAGCAGGTCAATTAAGTCGCCATATTCTTGTTTTTGTGCTGTTAATTACTTTAAATAAAAACGTTAAAATAATTAACAAGGAAAACTATAGATTACATGCACTGTTCAATCATAATTTTGAAGTGGTCTATAACAAGCAACACATTAATTCAGTATGTTCTCTGTTTAAAATTAAAATAATAGGGTTTCCATTGACTAACATCACATGCTCACATGCACTCACGGTAATTACAGAATTGGGTATGACTATTTCCACTTACACAAAAGCAGCAAATCGATAAATAGTTCTCATTGAAATTCTATTTTTAAAATGTCTCGCCACATGAAAATATAAGCTCACAGAATCAACCATTAATTAATTTCTTAAGAAAGTATGAAGTAATAATCAGTTGGTCAATAGCAATTCCAATTGACTCTCCCATATTCTCCTATTTATCAATAATTTTGTCATATGATACTGCTCTCCCTTATCTCGTGGAAAAGCAATTGTGAGAAGAGACAGATATAAAAAATAAAACAAAGAGAAAATCTGCAATAATATTAATAATAAATAGGGAAAAAAAAAAAGCTTTAATTCGTAAAAATACCTGAGGCTACCGAAACCACCAGAAGCAGACACATCGGTCATAGGAATGTGAAAAGCTTCAGACCATGATAACTGCTTCAGACATGTGGCTGTTGGAGTTCCCCAACGGTAACTACCAGCTGGGAAATTCATGAACTTGTCTTCTTTGCTCTTCTTGACAAAAGGTTGCTTGAAAACTTTCACTTGCTCTTTTCTCATCTTCTCCAATATATCTCTCGAAATCCCATGATTAATAACTTGAAAGAAACCCCACTCCTGCGAAGCCCTAGCTATCTCTGTCTTGCACTCTTCTCTCTCGGGTTCTTCTCCATTTAATCGACTAAGATCGATCAACGGAAGCTCGCATTCCTTAACAATAACAAGCTCGTTATCGTTGTCAAAGTTGTTGGAATTTTTCTCGATGGTTTCGTCGATGAGGGCCTTGTAAGCTTGGAGAAATGGTGGGTCCGAGTCCATGCTTAGCGGCTGGAAGATGATGATGATGAGAAGAGAATGTTAAATTTGAAAAGGGCTAAGTTTTGTGGGATAGACAGAGACACAGAGGAAAGGGTTGGGACATCACGTTTGTTTCTGTTTCCTTCGTTGGCGATGAAAACATTATATGGCGGTTCCTTCTCCACGTTTTGGACTTTGTAGACAAAGTTGATCGCATGTCTTCTTGTAGAGTATCTTTTTATTTTTGCTTGCTTTTGATTTTCATATTGCACTTTTTTTTTTTTCGTTTTCTTTATTTATTTGTTCCTTAGCATAAGATCCGATGAAGAAATTTATTATGGGATATTTGCAAGAAATGAAGAGAGGATCAATACATGTTCTCTCCAATGATTCCAATAAATAATAAAAAAACTCTATAGGAGAATGCAATAAAGAATTAATAGTCAAAGTTTTCTCGAATTCGCATAGAATTATGATACAATAATTGACAAATGGAAAGGTATTTGAACTTAATGAAGGAATCCACGTATGGTGATTGCGATGGTGATAAGAACGCCGTCCGATGGCACCTGAGTTTTGATGGGACTTTAAGCCGGAAAATAAATTGAACACTATCATTATTTGATCTCGATCCGGCGGGTCATCATTTCATTTTAATTAAATGAATGAAAAAAGTGCATTATTAATTAGCTCATCCAAGTGGGACCTTTGCTACAGATATTGATTGGCCAGACTTTCAGACCGTTTGATCAAAATAAACATGCACAGCGATATGTATTCACATATCTTTTCCATTCCCAACAACTCATTGCTCTAAACCTAATCGTTTTCTTGCCACAAAAATCACGTCGCTAAAATTGCCTAAGACCAATTAATATATTCGAAAATACTTATAAGTGCGTCGCATATGCACATGTTTGCACTAAAAACTCTCTCAAGTATAAAAAATAATAAACTGATAGGTATTTTTAAGAGGTTGTTCTAGGAAAATATCGTCTAGAACGGGGCAGTTTTGGCATCTAACATTAAAGTTGTCTTTTGAGTTTCAATGCATGGTCATCTGAAGCTGGATTTGTATGATATCAAGCTATATTTCTTAGACATATGGGCCCTTGGCGTTGTCTCAAAGGACGGATTTGGTCTCATATATGGGAAATATTGAATTAGACTATGCCACTTTTTTATTTATCTATTCATTGGCGTAATATGTATATATATTTGACTTCCATACCAGGCAAATACAATATTATAGTCATGTCATTACTCTTGCAGTTGAGACCAAACGACAAACTGATCCAATTTTATTATCATATAATATCAGCCCCCAATGAAAAACAACTTAGAAATTCACTATTCATGTCTATTCAAGTGCCCTTTCGTGTTTAATCACTTTGACTTATATGTCATGCAATTAAGTTAATTCCATCGGTGGTGTTTGGGTCACAAATCAAGTTGTGGTCTGTATTCCTACCATGTCAAGCAAAGGCGGATTGAAATCTAACTTGTTTTAAAAAATTAAAATTATAATTTAATATAATTATTAAACGATTAATTGTAGTGATATATTTAACGCATATTTTGAAGTATAATGCATCAAGGAAGGTATGACTCGACTCGAGGCCAACAAAAGCTATGAATCTATTCAGTTTCTACCAGAATGATCTGGGTTTGAATTAATTTTGATCACTTTTATCTTGCTTTCTTATGCAGTCAGTCAAACCTTTTTTGTATGCTCATCAGATGGTTAAGATTGATGTTGAACACATAACTTATTCGATTCTAATTATCAATTCTATTTCATTGCCTATGATTCTCAAAATGAAAGCAATTTGAAATTATAAATCCCTTACCTGGTTGAAGTTTGTCATGAACTTGTGAGACTCCACCATTCTTGAATGCGGTTTAGCCCCACCGGCTGCTAGACTTCTGGTGTGGTAAGTACCAAATCTGCATTCTCGCGTTAGAAAATGAAATTAACCTAACTTTTCTCCGAACAAAAAAGAAAATATCTCATATACTTCAATTAATACTAATTGATAAACATGAAAGTGAGATCAAGATGATAAAGCTTGAGGAGAACTGAAAGGAGAAAAATATATTTACTTACATGACAATGCACGGGAATGTCTACGCCTCCTAGTAGTTATCAAGTGAGAAATATGAATCTATTTTAATATCAGTTCTACGTTTAATATGAATAGGGCATTCGTATAAATGTTGAAAACAATGGTTAAGAGAAACCAAATGAAAGATTAAGACAGCAAGAAGATAAAAACTTCCCTAGAAACACAATAAGAACTGGGAACATGAAACTGCGATCCAATTACCAAAGAACAGCATGAAAACTGCAAGAAAAGAAGATGGCTACTCACAAGGGAAAGTTGGGTACGTGAGAGAAAGTAAGTATATGTGCAATTCCGACAAGACTGGGGGCAGATGTTTAATAGGGAAACGAAACGCATCTATTATTGTGATAATTACTGCAATAAGAAAGGATTATCAGCCCATGCTTAATAAATGTACACGTTTCTGGCAGGGCTATCAGAGAAAAATATATGCATAAAGAGCATTCATTATTTTTCATTTACTTTTTTAAGCATCGACAAAATACTTTCCTTTTTCCTTTTTTAGTGTCGACAAGAGAGCGAAAGAGAAGAGATAAGGGAGACAGTGACTTGGATGAATGAGAACCAAATGAATTTTTTTGTGAATGAAAATTGCTGGTTGGCTACTAATTTGAAAGATGTTAGACGACCGATCCTGTTAAATACAACAATTAATTGAATTGAAGGTTTGGTTTGAACTTTGAACCTACTAATAAAACACACACTCTCTCTCTCTCTCGTCTCTCAATGAATCTGAGAAACAACCCACATGATGATTAGTCCGGGACCCAACTGTATAACCAAACCTAAAGAGTCCATGTCGGCACAGACGTGCCAGCATCTATGAACACACGCGTGTAAAAGTTTTCTTTTCTTTTCTTTTCTTTTTCTTTTCACGTTCAAATTGGGCTATGGAATGAGAATTAAGGGCAAGCATGTGCAGTGCTTGGATGCAAAAGACATGAAGATCACGACTGTAGGATTTTATGCCTAAAGACCTTCGAAGAAAAGGCTATGCGAAATATCTTCAGATGTATTATACTTTATTTAAATATAGAAATCGTTCTCACTTTTCCTGGACAATATAAATTCTCTGTCGTTTAGAAAACAACAAGCATTTCAATTAGGCAACGTGTCCTGCTGCCTGCACTGTGTGAAAATAAAGGAAATAAAAAATGAAAAACTTCAGCCCACTTAGTATTAAACTCGATTAAAAAATTTTCATGGGAGAGATAGCACCTGCCGAACTGCATACGTAAAAGCTATAGTTACTGCTTCACCGGATAAAAATATATACAAGTACTGGATATACTTTCTGATGCTGATGTATAGAAGTCTCAAATGATGAGAAGGAGGCAGAAAACTGCAATCCCTAATTAAATCTCCAATTGATACATATGTAATTACCTGCAAAACGGGTAATGTGTTTATTCATGCACCGAAAATGATGAGAGGTGGCTTCTTCTGTACATATGGGATGTCATATTGTCAAACAATAGGCTTCAACAAGACCGACCAATCAATATATGTAAGGACTAAATCCATGAACAGTTATTGCTTTTTTAAATTGTCTAGTAATCATTAAACAAAGCAATCTTTTGCTAAACTATTGCCATGTATATTTTGACTTTTAATTCACAATTAATTGAAATGTACATATCTTGTCATGTATATTTTAGCTTTTAATTCATAATTAGTTGTATATGCATGTGATATTGACTTAATAAAATGTTGAATTCCAAAGTTTTTGTCACATAATAGATATTAAAAAGCTTTTAATCGTTTAAAATTTCAAAGTATTCCAAACAGCTCCTAGAATTTACTCAGATATGCTCAGGTCTCCTGTCTAACGACAGCCAGCGTGAACCAGCTATATCTTATCTAGAAGCAGAACTCAAAATTAATTGCAGAAAATCATGTGATATTGCATCTCCACAGGGGTTGCACTTTTCGTTGTAATGGGCCAAAGGTTGAGTTGTATGCGTACGTACCTTACGTCCTTGAACTGAAATCTGTACTGCATCTTTCTTCCTACCAATTAAACCACAAGTCTACAGTGATGATTAGCTCTGTAGCAAGCTAATCGATCGATCTTTCAAGGACCAATACATGAATCCTGCAATGAAGTCTCTCACAGTAGCCTTTCTGTGTTATCAGCTCTCAGCATGTGATGTGTTGTTACCATGCCACGTGAATGGTCGATGAATGCTTGCAGACGATACATTAATCATCGATGGGCAGGCAGCTAGGCAGAAAGAGGACCGGAGTCGGAAAAAAAAAGTGTGGTCAATTTTTACAAAAGTGAGTTGTGTGGTAGCATGGGCTTTTCACGTCATGTCGTTGTTGAAAACGTCATTCATCGAGAAAAGCTATTTGTTATGTTGCTTTCAAATCTCAATCATTATGAGGAGACCACAAATTCGGGACTTTACAAATTTAATATGAATCATCCATGTCTTGACATGTTGCATGCAATTTGGTCGTCGGCCGCGAGTTTAGCTCCATGCCCAACTGCTAGAATCATGTGAATCACTCAGTTCCTTGCTCCTCTTAATGAATGCCCATTCATTTTCATGCAGTATATTGCCATATATAAATTAAATTAATAGTTTTGATGTATTTTGGTCTTTTAATTTGTCCATAAGGTGGTTGGAAAGGGCATGTTCCCACATAATTCTTGTCAGACAACTTTGCGGCCATTGCTTAACACCAATAGGGTTTCCGAATCCCAGTTATAAAGCTTAAAAAGAGAATGGTAGGGATTGAACGATGGCTAGCTTTCCACGTAATTTGGTTTTGGAGTGTGTTAATTGTTAGATAATTAGACGGCGTGACTCAAGATGTAGCAGGATAAGCTAAAGGGAGCGGGATTATACAATGGTCTTGTCATGAGAAAAAACATATAGCATGCCTTGTTGATGTTGAAAACTCCATGACTTTTTACTGATCACCGATGGAAGTTGGTGGATTATGCATCATATATTTTATGTGGCTCAAAACACTGATTGTGAAATGAGTAATGGGTTGATTTACATGATTTATACATATATATATATATAACACTTATTTTTCATTTGCAGAGCGGTGTCGGCTTATAAGTTATAATATCTTCAAATCATTTACTGATTAATCATTAATCATTTCTATCGATTGCGTTACACAGCTGACCCACATGGTTTTAGTAAACGGTTTATGTAGCTTATCCTAAAGGGTAATGCAATCCAATACCATATGTTGATTGATTGCAAATATATGTTTCACTTGATCTGATATTTGTATGAAAGGTGGGCTAGCTAGTTGAGAAAAACGCATATAGGCCTCACAAAGATGATCTTAATTTCCATTATAAAATTAAAACTTAATTAGCTAATTAAACAGTATATTATGAATCATGATTGAGATACTGTAAGTGAGAATCACATTACATTAACTATATGTATGTGGAAGAGGGATTAGTTATTATTAGCTTAAAGCTTACTAGATATTTAAAGTCCTATACTTTCAAATTAAAGTAAAATTATAACAATGTTAAACATAATCATCTATTTTGTAGTTTATGTTTTTATGAGATACTTAGTTGAATTGGCCTCTTGGAGGCCATTTGGGAGTGTTAAAAAAGACTACAATGTATAAGTGCTTGTATATTTTTAACACTTTTTTTTAAAAAAAAAATTATTAAAATACTTAGTATTACTTATAAAACATTCTAAGTGCTTGTTTAGTATATAATTAAATAGATCTTTTTTAATTTAATAAATATTTATAAATATTTAATATTGAACGAATTAATCTACCAATTAAGTTACCTTTTTGTTTTAATTAATTTATGACATAATCAACACTAACTAATAACCATACTTGTGTTGGATGCATGCATGCCGAATGCTGCGACTCTCCCTTCTTTCGAAAGTTCAAGTTCGTAGGGGAAGTAAGATATGTGAGTCATGTCACATGTCTTCATTCTTTTTTTCTATTTACTTAGAGTTCAATAAGATAATTGAGAATATAAACTTCTTCTATAAATTATTTATGTTATTGTATACTAATTTCTATGACACTACACTAGGATATAATTATTTCAAAATTCAAATTACTCATTCTCGTTTTTGACATTAACTTTTATAGATTCCATCGGTTAATATATTTGAAACGCGTTATTTTTTTATTGATAGAATTATTTTTAAAATTTTAATTTATAAAAGTTAATACATAGTACTAAGTTTCTAAGTATATAAAATTCAATACAATTTCATAAAAAGAACCTTAAACTTTCTCCATAATTTTGGTTTATTTTGTTAATGTTAGACTTGAATCAAGCAGCTACGGTGGATTGTTCAATTACCCAGCCCGAACCATATAGGGATGCAACTATTTGCACATTTGAATTAAACAACTGCTTCAAATAGTTGTGTTCTAGCACTACCAATATATAGAACCAAAATAGTGGGTAAGGCCAATTTCTTTCTTTTAAGAATACAAAAAGTAACAGAATAAGAAAGGGCAGGGAAAATAGAAAGAAAATGAGAATGAGTATTTACATTATGATTCAGATAATTATTTCCTTTATGTGATTGATCTTCAGGCTTATGACTATATATTATGAAGGTAAATAATTTGATTCTAAATACTTTGTCATTGGCATCACAACCATTTAGAATGATTTTCAGTTAGACAATTGGAGGAAGATATATATATATATATATATATCAACCAAAATACAAAAAAGCCAAAAGTCCAAAATCTACAGGCTCAAAAAAAAATTCATATATAGTCTAAAATAATCCTCTAAGCAGTGGTATCTTACATCAAACACATGTTTATGTGGTAGACTAGCTGTATAGCTCATACTAGGTGTTGATAAAATTGTGAATACATAGAGTATTACCAGTAAAGCATAGTTTTTAATAAATGAATTGAATATATTACAACTAATTAAAAAAAAAAATAAGTTTAGGACAAAATGAACAAAATTGTAAGATCTCTTATATAATTTTATAACTAAGAATAGAAGATCCTGTACATGTATCATTATACATTATTATGCTCATGGATCACATAATCTATTTGCTCGTACGAACATAATTTAGTGTCAATTCCCTCTCTATTATTTGTTGCTACAAAACATCCCATTAAGTGCAAGTGGGAGATGTTAGACTTAGATCTAGCACCCAATCATAAGTTGTCCAATTATACGGTTCAACCCGTATGAAGATACAACTGCTAGAAGTATTTGCACATGTGAACTAAACAATTGCTTCAAGCAATTGTCTACTTTTTTTGGGAAAAAAAAACAAAGAGCAAAAGAATTAAAGAGAGCAGAGGACATAAAGAGACAACGAGGAAGAATACTATATTGTGATTCAAAGAACACTTTCTATTGTGCGATTTAACACCTAATTCCAATTTAAAGGTTAGTAATTCGATTCTAAATAATCCATCAATTAATATTAATGGTGCAAAAAGAAATGATAAAGAAAAATTGGACTAAATTTTAAAAGCAAAAACTAATAGTAGAGAAAATTTTTGATGAACTTTAAATTGGCGATCATACAATATTAACAAAATTTTGATAGGTCAATAATATTATGATATGTCCCTTCATGGAAAATACTAATTATTATTAATATTTTATATGTTAATCCTAGTTTTTCGATTGCATTTACAACATTTTTTAAAATTTTTTGTTTAAATGTGTGGTAAAATATACATTTTAACTGAAAAAAAATTGATAGTTTATGGTTAAACTCGTGAATTATACTATATTAATTAAATAACAAGAAATATCGTTAATATTATTTTTTTATAAAAAATAATTTTTGCATTATTTTATAAGTTATTTTATTGTATTTATAAAATATATATATATACGTACACACATATTCACGTGCATACACGCACGCACGCACACAAAAATTAATTTAAAAAGAAAATATTTTTAAAATGAGAAATTAAACTTAGTAAATTCGTGTATACACTTCCAACTTTAAAGTTGGACCGTTCTTTGGACCCAGAGAAAGAGGCCCATTCAAGTAAGCTCAAAAAAGCGAGCCCATTTGTGTTAACAAAGTGAATAATCGCGTTTAATCTCCAGATTGGTTTAACATTCGATTAGTTGGAACTTTTCCATTGAACCGCTGTAGCAGCACAGAAAAAAGAAGCAAAGTGACCGGCGGTGATGGCGCCAACGGTACCGGTTCGGTGGTGTGCAATCACAGCAACTTTCGTGATGTTCCTCCTTATCTTTCCGTCAGCTGCCATTTACTGCGATAAGGACGATTGCGACGATCTGTTAGGGTCGGCTCAGTTCCCTCGCATTATATTTCTCAATTCATCCTTCGATTATTGTCACTCGTACTTAGTTTTTTAACTCAATTTCTACGGTGTCTCAAAATGAAAATGCGTCTGAAACTAAGAAATCTTACTATGAGCTCTCATTGAAATAGTAATTTTTATTTTTTTAATTATTTTTTACTTATTTATTTGTTTTTCAATTATTATATTGAAAATTAAATTTCGTTTGATTATGTGGTTAGTCATCCGGACAATAATCGGGATCCTCAACCAGGAAGCTTTTTGTGAAAATTGTTAATGCTATGAGAAAATTTTGTTAGTTGTTGTTCTTAATAGTTAAGCATAATGTTAACTTCCTATGTTTGAAATTTGATCCCATTAATTCTATTGTTGTAAACTTGTGTTATATCAAAATGTGTATAAATTTTTTTTTATGCAGATTCTGAAAGATGAAGCCACGAGGGAGCAGTCTGATTATGCAACTGCACATGCAGAGGAGGTTTATTGTAGTTTTTATTAAGGCTATATAGCTGTTCATGCTTAATAAATTACTGCTAATGTTATTCTTTCTATCATGATCTGAGTGGTTATGGCTCTTTTATGGGTAAGGGATGAATTTATTCCGAACAATTTTGATTGGGTGTATCATATAGTCTAAGCTGAAAACTTGCCAAATAATAGTATGCTTTGAGATGAGAGAATAATTAATAAATAATTCTTAAGCTTAATTTATTATTAAGTTTTTGATATGGGCACAAAATTCTTGGCTCATGCTTTCATAAATTTTTCAGGATATGGTAAATGAAACCTTAAATTTTTCCACTCTCCGTTATAGTACCTCTTTCATAGTCTTGCATACTTTGAAGGCTCTGAATTGTCCTTCTGTGAGTCTAGTGCGGTCTTGGGTCAAGAAGTATTATTCAGCTCTGTTCTCAGACATTTAAAATTAGGTATCAATGGCAGAACTGGGAAATTAGCTAGAAGATATTGTTGATGCCTTGCAGTTTGTTAGTTGGATACTGATTGATCTGTTTAGGGTTGGGACTGCAGCAACCTGACAGTGAGGTCATGTGAACATTCAAAGTCCATATTCTTGATGCCATTAGGAATCTCATAAATGGTGATCATTTTTATCCACATCTTATAAACTGATTTAGTTAATTGTTGTTAGTACAATATATGTCTCATTGCAATATAATGTTATGTTTAACAAATTATGCTTAATCAAGCAATCATGTATGAATATTTTTTTTATGAGAATTTATGCTTCTTTAATTTGATTAAATCCTAGAGTTCATCAGCTTTATTGAATCTAGAGTCTTTTACAAGAAAACAAAGCCTAACATTGCCTATATTCTTTTTCTTGTTAGGTCTTTTGCAATACAGCTTGTTACTATTGTGCGTACTATGGTCACAAAATGGTGAGAACTTTTATGTTATTTCACCTGTAAGTAATCGATGATTCTACTTTGGGACTTCTTTTGTTAATGGATGGATAGACCTCATATCTACTAGAAAGAGAAAAGGGAGATAGATTAGACTTTGCTCTTCATTCATTCATCTTTTAACCAGGATCCCCATACTGTCTTGGTTGGCCTTCTGATTTTCTCAGGATTTCAGTACCTAGACCAATGGACGAGGTATAATCGGGTGCCAAGTTATATCAAGTACATGATTACAGTTGAATCTTGATTTGATTGTATTTCATCAATATGGCTGTATGTTTTACTGCTCTGGTGGAAAACTTTCCGCAATGTGACTTGTAATGTATCATAATACATGTTATTAGCGCAATGGAGAGTCGCGAGTCTTGGCACTAGGGCCTTGTAAACACAAGTCGGTTGCCATCTCGAACCCAGAAGCTTAAGCCAATGGGTTATGGGCCACCTATTTATAAACACACCATTCACTCATCTTATATATTTATTTATCATTTGGCATTTGAATCCTCACTTACTGGCTTTTTCTAATGAGTACCAGTAAATATGTCATGGAGAAAAGTTTGAATTTTTTTTTTTTCGTTCGTTTCTGTGATCAAATGTTTCTGTGATATATTCAATCATGATTCTTGATATAGGCTGTAGCCCTGGTGTAGAAGACCCCTGCTTACAGAAATAGACTGCGGGCGTTGGAGATTGAAGGCAGTGGAGGAGTTACAAATAAGAAGAAGAGTAACAAGCAAATGGACAAGTATGTATTGGATTTTTATTGGCATAATAACTGCATTTGACTTTTCTATATCAGCTTTTGAAATATTCGCACATCCTTTTTATGATTTTTCTAATTATGGTAGAAATAAAGAAACTGTGTTCTTTATGGCAGGAAAACAGAGGAAGACCTCAGCAAAGAACTTGACCTGCAGGTAAAGGGAGCTGAAAAACCATCCATCTGGGAGCTTCTTGGTGTCCATTTTATCCTCCTACCTTATACTATTGGCAAGGTTGGAAACTGGATTTGGGATTGAGAATGGCCTCAACTTCAATGAAATCAATGAAGGATAGCGGTTGTTGTTTAGTTTTGATTTGTTTCCATTGTTGTTTTCAATCAGACACTTAGAATCTGCTCTGACATTTACAATTGCATGGGGTTACTGACTAATTCTTTCTTCCCAGTTACTATTGTGGCATGAACGTTGGTCCTGGAGATACAGTGTGAAAAAAGCTCCATATTCTTGGGAAGATGTTTCTTACCTGACACAAAAGCTCTTGGAGTGTCTTTTGATGCATGGACGAGTATTGGTGACATCAAAAAAGTTACGTACTTTTTCATTTGCACCTTGTAAGGCACAGAAAAGATGTTATGAAGACATTTAGAGCGGCCCATTTGTATACTATAGGATATCTTACTGTCTAATGGATGGAAGCAAAGAATACTAAACAGGACTGCTTTTCTTTGATGATATTTCATTACCTTTTCAGCTGCAAGAACTATACATGGTGGATACCACAAATCCACAGTGACTAAGAACTATTTGTTGTGGCCTTGTGGGGAAGGCGATACAAAATTCCCCTCTAAGCTTCAGTTCAACACTTCACAATAGCACGCATACTTCACATGTATTGCTATTTCCACGTGTGCTCATGAATTAGGTTTTTATTGAAGCAATGAATTGGCGTCTTTGCCAGATGAATCAACCAAAGAAGATCTAGTTGGGAGACGCTTGTGGGAGAAATCCAACTGGGAAAGCTATTGGGCTGAAATGCGTAAAGTATCCAAGCGCAGAAGCTAGCAGATTTTGTCCGTTGCTACCGCGATTATGATAGAAGTCGACCAATATACAAAAAGATTACTCATAGTTTATAATGTACCAAAGTTGGGTAAATCTTGATATTTATTTATATTGGAGAGGCAGGCTATCATTCTTGTTGCCAATTTCTGGTTATCGTTGTGTAAAACACCAAATATATGAAATTCCATGTGGTCTAGCAATTTTTATTGGTTTTTCCAATCAAACCCTTTGGGTGTGTGATCAATTTTTTTCAATTGAATCTATGTTTCTAAAGTCTATAATCTACTGATAGAGATCTTATGCATTAATTTCTTGCAATGTGCATGTCCATCTATTCTCAAAATTCTCTAGAGATATTGTAGTTGGGGTAAATATCTTTGATCTTTCTTGGTATATGGTTTCAATACATATGATACTGTAGATAATGAATAGCACACAAAATTTTTTAATTTCAGTTAATATAATACGATATTATTATTAAGTAAGTAAAATGATATAATTAATAATCACGTCAAGTTCGAATTTAAAATATTATGACACACGAATAATGGATTTATTTATGATATAGTTAATTATTTTAATAAATATAATATATTAATTTATTTATAATTTAATAAATTTATTTTATATTTTTTATTTTAAAAAATTTCTATTAAATTTAATATTTAATTATATATAAATTAAAATTAATTAATATTTTAAAAAAATATTATATGAATATATTAAAATATAAATAAAAAATTATATAGTAATTTGATTATTATCTATTTAGTTATTCATTAATTATATTAAAGTTAAAATTTTTTGCTTTTCAAGGTAATTATTAAATAGATTTGAGTTAGGGTTCCCCACTTTACACTATTGCTTATGGCTTGCGAAGGATAAACTCGTAATTGAAGTGGTGCGTTTTGCAAGAAATAGGATTCTATGAGAAAAACGACTGACGTACAAAAGAAAGAGCGAGAAACGGTGCGTTTTGTGGAATACTGAAAGCCGGAAGCCTTAACCCCCTGGTGTAGACGTCTTCCTCTCGCCACTGGAGCTCAACCGGCTCCTTTGGAGTTCCGTTCCTTTGTTTTGATGATAAGAGTCGTTCCTTTATTTTGATGCAACAGTTGTATAATCATCAATGTCTGTAACGAAGATTGGATACTTGGTTCCACTCGATGAAAACTTAAATGAAGAAGCTTCACTTCCAAAATTACCACTCTCTCAAGGTTCAAATGTGATTGGCCGCAGCAACATTCCTGTTTCCGACAAGCGACTCAGCCGGAAACATCTTACTTTGACCGCCTCAACTGACGGCTCTGCAAATTTAGTCGTGGTAATTTGCATTAGTTTTCAACTTGACCAAATTAATTAAATTCAATGCAAATTTTGTATATATTTGTATTCTTGTTTTATTTGATTGTTAAGTCAAAATTCTAGGAAGGAACTAATCCAGTTGTTGTTAAATCCGGTGATCAAAGAAAGAAGCTTAGTCCTAATGAACACGAGTCAATCACTAACGGTGATATCATAGAGTTGATTCCTGGACATCACTTTTTCAAGTATGTAACTTTGTCCCAAAAGAGACCTTCTAATGCTGTAGCAACGAGTGAGGAGCGTAGTTCAAAGAAAATGCGACAAAAAGTATGTGTATTTATTGAAAGTTTATTTTATATTATTTTATTTTAATTTTTGGCGTCCATTTCCATTATCAAAATTTTTCTATGTAATTTGTAGGATGAATTGGAGAACGGAAAAGGAGAAAATAGTGAAGTGTCCGTACGTAATTTTCATGTGTCCAATGATAAGTTACCATTTACTTTTCGGCTGTTGCGCGTGCAAGGGCTGCCAGCATGGGCAAATACCTCTTGTGTTTCTATAGGGGATGTAATTCAGGTAATGATATTATCTTTAGTTGTTACATGAACATTTTTCAAGGTCCTATTTTGCGTTCCATGTGTAGCTAGAAGGATATGTCTTTATTTTCAATTGAAGAAGAGTATGTTAAGTTGATTGTTTATTTTTTTCACAGGGTGATATTATTGTTGCTATTCTATCAAATTACATGGTGGACATTGATTGGTTGATACCGGGTGAGTTCTTTTGACTCAGTTTTTTTTTTTCCTTCTCTTGTTTTGTGTTGTGAGTTTTTCCTTGGTTTCATTATTTACAAATTGCTGGGAAGTTGTGCTTTTATCTTGTATGTGCAAAAACTATGCTTTACAGTAGTTTTATTTTTCGTTCCTCTTCTATCAGCCGTTCTGATAAACATATATGGCTTTAGCACTACTTTGTTGGTTTTGTCTAATACTTTTTTATGGTATTTTGTGCTTCTTTTCTATGTACCAGGATGCCAAAGGATACAACTTATGATTGCATTTTCATTTATTTTAGACGAGTATGTGTTATGCACATATATCATCATAGTTGCTTGAAAGCTCTTAGTGAGCAGTATTCTACTTTAAGCTACTTTTATTTGTGAAAATCTTTTTTCTTTTTTCTTTTTTCTTTTTCTTTTTCTGCATTTGCTTACACATTTTGAGATGGGCAGACTCTCCGCATGGTTGAATGTGGCCTTTATAGGTTCATAAATGGCCTTCAGGGATATATTTCCAATGTTTTAAACTACCCCATTTGGAGCGTTCTTCTTGTTATTGTGGCACTTTTGTCTGGTAATTTACTCTGCTTTCTGATTGTAGCTTGTCCGATGCTTGCTAAAATTCCCCATGTGTTGGTTATTCATGGGGAGGGTGATGCTACTCTGGAACATATGAAGGTCTGGTTTAACACTAGCTTCTATTAATTTCCTTTAAGCATTTGAAGGCTCTTGAAAATGGAGTTATTTTTGTTCTGATTATATTACAGAGGAAGAAGCCTGCAAATTGGATTTTGCACAAACCCCCATTGCCTATTTCATTTGGAACACACCATTCCAAAGCCATGCTTCTTGTCTATCCCCGAGGAGTGAGAATTATTGTGCATACAGCAAACTTGATACATGTTGACTGGAACAACAAAAGCCAAGGTTTGTGGATGCAAGATTTCCCATGGAAAGATCAAACTAATCCAAGCAAAGTTTGTGGATTTGAAAATGATTTGACTGATTATCTCAGTGCATTAAAGGTACCAATATCTGTAGCATGTCGGAGGGATTTCTTATGCATAAGAGTTTATAGAGAGCTTAAGTCAATGTTAATCACTAAGCATAACTACATTGATGTTCTTCTTGAGAATGTGCAGTGGCCTGAATTCAATGCCGATTTACCAGCCCTTGGCAAATTCAAAATCAATCCATCTTTTTTCAAGAAGTTTGATTATACTAGTGCAGTGGTATTCTCTCTCTTTGCTTAAATTTTAGTTTGTTCCTCAAATGATATGTCATATTTTCCTGAAGGATGTGATGAGACACAAAGTCCTTGATGTTTGTAGCATGCTATTTTATGGTGACAGATAATGCTATGTTAATAATTTTCAGGTCCGATTGATTGCATCAGTCCCTGGGTATCACGCTGGTCCCAACTTGAAAAAGTGGGGGCACATGAAGCTACGTAGTGTTCTCCAGGAGTGTACATTTGGAAAAGAGTTTGAGAAATCTCCTCTTGTTTATCAGGTATGGTTCAACCACTTCTTGTGAGGATGTATATTAATGCTCTTTGCTTTCTGGGACCAATGTTTCATCTTCTTTTTTCGTTGATTTTTTCCCATTTGATTTCACTTTGTTTTGTGGGCATTTCATTTGACCTTCCCAGCTAGTGTATTTATGTACTTGATCATTGGTTTGCTTTATGTCAATAATAGTTTGGAGGCAGTTATTCAAGGTTCTGGAATGATGGTAGCAAAAATTTGGTTTCATTTGAAGGAAATTTTTTTATTTATTTTTTGAGATGTTGGTGCAGTTCTCCTCCGTTGGTTCTTTGGATGAAAAGTGGATGGCTGAGCTTTCATCCTCAATGTCATCAGGTCTCTCAGAAGATAAGATGCCTCTTGGTCTTGGGGATCCACTAATAGTATGGCCTACGGTGGAAGATGTCAGATGCTCTTTAGAGGTATTATGAAGTACTTGGAATGGTACAATTGTTTCTGGCCTGGCAGAATTCTATGAAATTTTAGTCTCTTCTGGTTATTATTTAGAATGTTCATTTAAATACTGTTTACCACAAAGATTGTCTGGATCCTTTGGCTAATCTCTGATTTGGAATCATTCTCTTACAAACAAATGTAGACCGGAGTGAAACTGCATTTCTCTTTTGGATTTGCATCCTGTATTGGATTCTACAATTTGCATTTTGATTGCTTTTCTGCATCTATTAACTGAAGTTTGTATTTGATTTATTGTTCTACATTTTCCTCTAGGGTTATGCAGCTGGGAGTTGCATCCCTAGCCCTCAGAAGAATGTGGAGAAGGCATTCTTGAAGAAGTACTGGGCTAAGTGGAAGGCGAGCCACACAGGCCGCTGGTACATACATTGAGTTTTATGTCTCATTTTTACTGAAAGTTAAGGCAACCTGAGATTGCTAGTTGTACTTCCCACTTGAATGAACTTCTCAATATGTATTTGTCAGTGCTTAAACCACATACAGTTCTATTCCCGTAAGTGGTATCTCAAATGGTTAAAAATAACTGAGGCCATTTCTTAAACTTTCTCTACCTTGTATTTATAACATAGAAGTTGAACCTTTTCAGTTTTGCAGTTTCTGTCCTTGGGTTTTTTTCTTTTCAATTATTTTTGGTTATATCTTCTGGTTGTTGCTCACTACCTTACTTTTTCATCGTTTCAGTCGTGCAATGCCACATATAAAGTCATTTGCTCGTTACAATGGCCAGAAACTAGCGTAAGTTTCTTATCAGATGCATAATGTGCTTTTAAAAGCTTTTAGGTTTTGACTGTCTTTGGTCTGTTTCTTTTCATTGTCCAGGATTTTGGGTTTTTTAGAATTCTAAATTTTCTTTTCTCTACAGTTGGTTCCTGCTAACTTCAGCAAATCTCAGTAAAGCTGCCTGGGGAGCACTCCAGAAGAATAATTCTCAGTTGATGGTCCGTTCTTATGAGGTGTGTATATTGAAAACTTGTTCATTCTTAAATTCTGTAGAATTGAGGAGCAGTATGAGCTTCATTTCATTGGAGTAATTGCATTTCCTAACTCTGAGAATTTACAAGAATGTAAATGCATCAAAATATCTGTTCCTCAAATTTTCATGTATGATCTATCTGTTGAGTTGCTTGAATTTAATTTTTTTTCCCTATTATATATACACGCCATGTATTTTACATTTCATCCTGTGGGTTTTCCATAACCATTTTAGCTGGGAGTGCTGTTTTTGCCATCTACCAAAAAACACAGTTGTGGGTTTTCTTGTACAAATCATGGATCGCCGGCCAAGGTAATGCTATATTGCTGGTCGTTGATATCAATACTAACTAATGAATCTGACTGTCGATACAAGAAAAACATAAATCAATCTTACTGTTGCATGATTTTCAGGATAAAAGTGGAGCAATAGAAAATCCAGAGATACAGAAAACTAAGCTAGTGACCCTGACTTGGCATGGAAGCCAAAATACAAATACCTCCTCCGAAGTCGTTCCTCTGCCTGTGCCTTATGAACTCCCTCCTCAACGATATTCCTCCGAAGGTCGTTCTATTATTTGATTCATTGGTGAATTTCTTAAATTTTCCCATTGATCTGACTCCCTTTGCATCTGCAGATGTTCCTTGGTGTTGGGATAGGCAATACACGAAGAAGGATGTTTATGGTCAAGTTTGGCCACGGGCATGTTGAACTGTATGCTTCCCGAGATTCCTGATTTCTTCTTCTTGTCTGGTTGGAATTTCTGTATAGTTAGATACTGATTTCCATTTGTTAACACAAAAATTAGCTTTAATACCCCTGTACTTGAAAATTTTCGCATGATTTCCCACCTCATGATTTTTGCTGGATCGAATTTTAGTTGTTTAATTATAAAATCACGGGGTCTGGCTATGGTACAAAATTTTGTGGTTGCCAACTTTTAACATTTTTTTATAAAATTTTAAACAAAGAGTAAAAATTTGATATTAAATATTTAATCTTATTTTAAATTTTTATAAAAAATATCTTAAGTTTGTAATAATAAAAATTTTAGAATGTAACGATAAATTTATGTACCACAGACAAACCCAAAATCATGTCATCTTGCTCTTGTATGCTTGCAGAGATTGTTTCGAATTCCATGATTACTCATAAATAACATCAGCAAGATCCCAGTTTTCTTGTAGAAGAAGAAATTCTACAAGGCTGTCATGGTGGGTTTAAAGTTTTTGTTGGTGTGAAATTGATGAATTTTGTGTATCGAATTCAATTGTTAATTATCAATTTTGTTAATCTAATCAATTTAAATCTTGAATCGAATTTAATGCAATCTAATTTGTGAAAATATTTGAAATTTACTCTAATTTTTTTTTGAATTGTTCACACTATTATCAAATAATGATAAGTTAATGGACTATAAAAATTGGATTAAATTATACAGATCCAATCCAATTACATATGTGGATTCCTGCTATTTTCTTGGCTGGTAAAGAAAAGTAGCAGAATCCTAAACCGGTCAACAAGTGATGACCAGTCCACAAGCCTGATTGATAAGCGTTACAAAAATCCGGCGATGGGATTGCGTATAAAATAGGACGATTTGTTTCGATTACAAGCAAAAAACTAGAGCTGAGCAATATCCCATTTTCGGAAACTGAAACCAAGAGAATTAAACAGACTATCACCATGCATCAATGTCGACGCACCGTTAGAAGATATCGGATACTGTTACAACAACACTACTTCCTACATAAATTGACAAATCTCAGTCTTTCACCATTAAAAAAACCATTGATATTCTTCAAGACTCCCAATGGATGTCATCTTTGAACCCCAAAGAGGCAAACCATTCTCCATTGAAGTGGGTTTTTTTGACACTGTCTTGGAAATCAAAGAAAAAATACAGAAATACCAAGCTATACCAATACCTAGACAAACCCTAGTTTTTAATGGCCAGGTTTTACAAGATGAACGTGACATTGAGCAATGTGAAATCCTCCACAACTCTCACATTCAGCTTCTCATTGCTCCTGATTCTGATAAGCCTCAAGTCAAGATTGAACAACAATCGTCTCCTTCGAAAAAGATTCATCTCAAGATCAACGTACCATCTTCCAAGACTCGTCTCCCTCTCGACATGGACGTGAACGATACTGTCTTACGTCTAAAGGAAAAGATTCATGAGATGGAAGCTATACCAGTCAACCGGTTAGTAGTCCAATCAAGTGGTTCAGAATTGCAAGATCATCGATTTTTGCATGACTGTGAGTTGATAGATAATGCAGAGGTTGATGTAAATGTAAGGCCATCGCCGACAGCTTCCGGGACGGCATCGGGGGGTACCAATACAATAACGGCCGGGACGAAGAAGCTGAAGCTGATGGTGTTGACTAAATGCGGGACCAAAAAAATTCCAGTGGAAATGAATGGAACAGATAATGTGGGACAGCTGAGAAAAGAGCTGCAAAAATTGCACCAAAGATTTCATTTTCATCTTCCACAAGACGGGTATTTCTTTATATACAAACAGAATGTGATGGAAGATGATCGGTCGTTTCGGTGGCACCATGTTGGGCAAGGTGATACTATTGAAATATTTAATGGGAGTGTTACTGGTGGATTATGAAAATATAATCCTTGATTTGTTACCAAGTAGCTAGAAAGTATATATCGCGTTCAACCGAATTTGAGATGCCTGCTCAAGTGTATAGTTTGCTTTCCATTGATTTTTCAGGTCATGTTTCTTAGTTTTCTGCTTACCCCTTACTCTTTATCTTACAAGTCATTATGTCCTCTGCAAGTAGATTAGATTATTATATTGGCAAACCTGTGCTCTACTCGGGTAGTCAACTGAGAGGCATGTGATATGAGCCTGGAATTTGTTAGTTTCTTGGATAATATTTGTTACCCCAAACCAAGTGAAAAGCCGACTTGTCAATGGTCACGTTTTGTTTTGTTTGTGGATTGTTTGCAGTGCCAATTATGCATTATACTAATGTTTTCCCAATAAATCCAGCAATTACATTGAGGAGTGCATCACAAGGCAAAAATTTGATATGTTTCGACTTCAATGGACCTTCCGAGTCTCATACTTGAGGATTATATTACTTTAACGTTACGCACGAAAAGTACGTGCATTTGGGAATTTTGATACATTGAGAGTGACGTGGGGTGAACTTGTGAAGAGTTATCAAAAATATTTAATGGGTGAATTTTATTTTATTTAAAATAAAAATTTATTTATTATTATTTTTATATAAAAACTTATTTTTATTTCACCTTGTTACTTCCAGCTCTCTTTTTAACACACAAATATAATATTTTTCAAGTGTTTAAGCTATTGAGTATGACATAATAATTATTATAATTTTTCTTTTATTACATTATCTCATTTGTTTTAGTTTAATGTACGGTTAGTTTTTCTTTTTACATTATTTAGGCATAAATAAAATAAAATTTCTTGAGTTAATATTCATAAAATAGTATTAAATTATGTCTCGTGAATTGTTTGAATTAGAGCTTTAATTTATTTGTTGAGCATTATATCTATAGAATTATTTTAACAAAAATTTTGTCAAAATTATTCATCAAAGTCCCCATAATTTAAATTCTTACATGATAAAAAGAATATAAAATTTTATTTTACCCAAATTAGATGTGACTTTAATTTTATACAAATTTTTAAAGTTACATAAATGTTTTGCAATTTGAGTGTAAAATAAAATTTATTTGAAGTGATAAACAATTTTTAAAAATTATAATATTTTATTTATATGTTTATTATTTTATATGTTAATTTTATAATTTTTAAAAATATATTTTAATATTTAAAAAATTATGATTAAGTGAACCTCAATTCTAAAATCATATGAACATATTTATATTTAATAAAATATGTATTGTTTTAAAATATCAAAGACTTTTAAAAAATTATAAAATTTTTTTTGATAGTTTCTATACATGTTTACTATTTTGTCTATAAATTTTATAATATTTAAAGTGTATTTAAATAGTTATGAATTTTCTATTAAGTCATGCATTCTCAAAACATTTTGAACAGATTACTGTTTTCTAAAAAATTTATTATTATAAATTTCTTTTAGATTTGAAATATGTAAAATTTTAGTGTAATCAAATTTATAAAATAAGAATTAAAAGTTTAAAATTAGAAGCGATTTTATTTAGGGTTCGTAAGGTGGTAGTGTAGATATAACTAAATTTTATAAAATTTAACTATATATTATTTTAAGTGTTTTTAATGAGATAGTTCATTATTATAGAAAACTCAAAACTTTTGAATGATAGTTAGAAGTAATTAAAAACTTTAATTTGGTTGGAGATAAATAATTTTATTTATGATATATTGAGTTATGTTTGTATTATGATTATGAAAATATTTTTATGGCATAAATTATTTGACTTAAATATTTAAAAAATATTTTATTATTTAATAAATAAATTTATATTTTGAATTCTTACAACTTGAATAATTTCAAAGTTAGTTTTAAACAAAGAATCTTTAATCATATGGTACAAAATTTTTTTATAAAATGTTTCATTAATTATTTTATAAAAGTTAATATCTTATTATAAAATATGTTAAATACTTTATAAGTAAATTGATGCAAGCCTTATATTATTGAATAATTCTTAATTGATTAATTGAAATAAAATATTTTAATTTATCGATCTATAGTATTCCAATTCTTATTTTGATCAACTATGATTAATATTTTTATTTGACTACAATTAATATATCTGTCTATTTAGAATTCTATTATAATTGTGTACACAATTTTAATCTTATTATTTGTTTGATTATTAAGGGTACACGTGACATTATATAATATGCACAAATTAAATGAATTTTTTTGTATTAAATGTTTATATGTTTCTGCATTTATATTTTGTAAAATATAGTTTTGATTTATGAAAACTTATGAACATTAAACTTTTCTCTATTTTGAGAAATTATTTAAGATTTTATTTTTGACATGATATTTAAATAAAAAAGATTTGTGAATCTTTTTATATATAAAAAAATACTTATATGTATGCTATGAATTATATTACTTATCGAATTGATGCACCGTCTCTCGTTATTTATTTTTTTATAAAATAAATTATTTAAATTAATAAACATATTTGCTTAATTTAAAAGATGAATTTGAAGATTTTATTCTATTTTTGATAACAAAAATAAGTAAAATTTTATAATAAATTTATCGCAATCTTAATTATTTTATTTTAGAATTTTTACAATTGATTAAATTATTCTAATATTTGTAAAGATTTGAGTATTTATAGCTTAATTTATTAACATCTGCTGCAGATTACAGTCTCCTATCACCTTAAATTTATCAACATCTGCGGCAGATTGCAGTCTTTTATCACCTTAACTTGCGGGCACCGTTTGAGAAGTCATAATTGACAGGCCATAGTCGCACGGAATGTTGTTGGTTGATCAATCTTAAACAATGCACTGATTGTCTCGTTTAATCAGTGCATGCAGCTATAGCTCACAGAATTTCTACCTAGACTTGGGGACCAACAGCTAGCTTCCAGGCTCAAAATTGACGGCTAAAAATATGGGCAACCAGGGAAATTCCCAGCATGTGAATCTTGAAAAGACTAACGATCGTGTTTGGACCGCGTATCAACAATAATTGATGCTGTCAAATTCTTACTTACGTTCGCCGTTAGTCATTTTCAGTAGTGCCTACAACTAGAGCATCTATCTTTTTACCTGTGACTCCTGTTCTGGCAATCCAATTTCCTCATCCAGAATCTGCAATCATATTAAGGGATATGCATTCAAATCTGACCAGCAATATAATATTATGAATGATTAGTAAGCTAGACGGTGCTTATTTTTCCAACTTTTCTGCTCCCATCTGCCCACCTTTGACTATTCCACATTGAAGTAGCCCATGCTTAGGATTCCTGCTGAGGTTGCAGAAATGAATATGCTAATCAGATGTTTCTGCATCCAATGAGGACCTGCAATTTCATCACGTAATATGTTTATTGATATTTGATACAATGTTATTTTCCAGCCAGAATGGCAAGAGACAAGTCGCTAAATTAGTCTTCTAACCTATCTAAGAGAGAATCTAATGAAATTACAAGTGAGATGTTTAGCTTCAAAGTTTAATGATGTGATGTTTCTTGCGGCCTACCTCTTTCCAATTAAAAGAACTTATTGAGCTCCTCAACCTTCGTAAAATTCAAGTCGTCGGCCATTTTCTTTGCTGTTCCTAGCTGCTTCACTAATCGTGACCTAAGAGAGAGAATTACTCCCTTGCAAAATTGTGAAGTAGCCGGTATAAAACCAAAGATATTACAGTGAAGTATGCTCTCTCATGTTTCAAATTACCATATCAGTTCCGCTGTATCTTCACACTAAGAATGCTAAAAGAACTTCCCTGGATAACAAAATTCTCAATGCATCTGCAACATATAAACTTCTCAAATATATTTTAGAGTAACTACAATGAACTAATGAATAGAACTTGGTTAAATTTTGGCTTGTAAGGAAGGAGTGTCTATGAACTCGTATATATCCTTCTTTAAAACTTTTATTTTTAGTTCGCATTATTGTTAATTGGGCGAAAACTTCACAGATAGCAACCTTCTCCAGACGGTCCCCATCATTTCCAGCTGGGTTACTTGGCATTTCCTAGAATAACATAAGCACAATCAAAGATCACGAGGAGCCAAACCTGTCAATAATTTCTCTCCTTTTTCCACAAAAGAAATCAGAGTGATGAAAGCCACAATTTCTCAGTAAGTCTCAACTACCTATCAAGTTATTGATATTCAACTACCATTCTTCGCTTGCTTCACGACCAAGCATTATTCACTTCCCAAGAGATGTATATATTCTTTAAAAAAAAAAGACATTAGTTAAGCACATCCAGTTTCCCAAAGGCAGTCCTGATCGGCTCTTCATTAAATTCCAACGAATGATATTTTGAGACCCTGGCATCCTTCACTTCTATATGCATGGCTGACTCTCAACATTCCTCTACCAATAACGCTACAGCGGAGTCTCGAGGTAAACCACAGGATTGGTTTTTCTTTTCCTTTTTTTTCTTAGAAAGGGGGGGGGGGGGGTGTGGGCCGGTGTGGGGGTGTAAAGGTGATGTGTAGGTTTGCCGAATGTTGTATTTTTATTTCTTCTGGGAGTCAAAATATTTCTTTCTATCCAGATTTTCTCATTTATCCTGGGATATTGTCCTCATACATCAATATTTGAGTCATTTGGTGTTAAACACTTTCTGAAAGTTTCCTTGCTCTGTAAACATGTCTGTTTATGAAGACAGGCTCTGTAGAACAAGTATTTTTCCAACTGATTTGAACTCAAAAGCGTTAGTCTTCTATGTATAATCACTCTTCGCTGGATCTGATAGCATAACTCTTCCATCCTGCATATTCCTGACTCATTGAGTTGCTTTTTACAGAAAAAACAAGCAAAGGATCAAAGCTGGAATTCTCAGAAGATGAGGAAACACTTATTAGAAGGATGTATAATCTAGTTGGAGAAAGGTTTGGTTCTCATTTTTTATTTAGCTTCTCAATGTTACAATATCAGGCTAGGCTTTTAACTTTTAATCAGGTGGACTCTGATTGCTGGGAGGATTCCTGGGAGAACAGCAGAGGAAATTGAAAAGTACTGGAATGCTAGAAACTCAACAAGTGAAAATAGCTGAGCTACTGATTCCAGATTCCAGGGCATGCCGAGTATAGAAATGTTAATAACTTCTTGAATAACTAGTTCAACTGTTGTTAATGCGTAGTTCTTCAACATATTATTGTTTTTGATTTTCATATTCCCTGTTTGGTTTCTTCTAAAGAAGTACTCAGTTGTCAACGAATATATGCCCTACATTCCACCAGGAAGTTTTATTTTAAGAAATAATGTTCCAGGGAACTCAGAACAAAGTTAAATTGCTCAGGCCTTTTTTTAAAAAAACAAATAAAGTTTATCCGAAATCTTATCTATCTCCAGAAAGGTATTCTTTTAAGATGCCAAAGAAACCCATTTGGATAAGATCAATTAGCTGTCTCCAAATAATGCACAATAGAAGCAGGTCACTATGTCATCTACACCAGGAGGTTCTGCGACAGAAGCAAATAGACAAACTGTTTTATATGGGATTTCTAACAATATTTAAATGCTATAAATATTTTAAAATTTAGAGAAGCAGAAGGTTTTGTCATCTTCATTGCTGTGTTATTTTTATGCATTAAACTGTTTAACAGCCCAAGCAAGTTCCATATAGAAAGCAAGCATGATAAAACACACACAATTAAAACACAAGGGAAATTGGAAAGAAAATCATTATTTTGCAATATGTTCACAACTTGAGAGTTGTATACACATACGATGAAGCTATACTGAGATAGCTAGCTTTCCCCAAAAAGATTTGTTGTTAAAGAATGCAATCCTGCCTTTAAAAGTTATGTGAAACATATAAATGGCACAAAAGTAATTCTAATAACTCTATTGTTGTAGAGCTGCTACGAGTTCTACATGGCCATGCTCTTATTAGACTCAAAACAATGCAATTGTAATCATAGGGTTGTCCAGAATCAAGTCCTCTTTAAAGATTGTTGAACTTTCAGGCAGTGGCAGACACCTACGAACCTGGGTAGCCAAATAGCTCCACTCAAAACTCAAAACGTCCATCTAATGACAAATGAATGAATAAAAAACTCAAAATAGGATCCCAATTGAGAATTTATACCAGATCCAGGAACTTAGTCTTAAAAGATTTGACTAAGAAACAATTTGGAAAACCATAATTAAGACAGAAAAGACAAATACTACAAACTTAATACTTACAAATGCCATACACTGAACTGGAAAAGGAAACCCACCAAGTATGGTGGGATGTAACACCACTTAAAAGATTTTTCACATACACAATTGAGGGCTCAGCAACAAATTTGGAGAGCTCTAAGTGAAAAGCAAATAACTGTTTCTAACAGTAAACACCAATTAGTATCCGGTCTGCATTATACATTGCTTTGTTTGTAAAACTTGGTGTCCAGTACTTGCTTACCGCACATTGCATATACTCCTGCACGGCAAATAAGCCAACACCAATTCAGAATCAAGTAATAAACAAAAAAGAAAAGCATAACTGCAAACATTGCGTGAAAAGCAACAGCAAATAATTAGCACCTTTGCTGTATGCGCAGGTGTGACAGTACCTGGCATCTTGGTGTACTTGCTGCTTGCAAATGATGCACTCGGTATTTCCATAAGGCATCCATCTGCAACAACAAAGTTCAAGGTAAAAATACTGAAAAATCAGAAAACCAGAACAAACATATAGAAGGACAAAACAACAAGAAGCTAAATTAACTAAACTACAATTCAGGGAAAATGTCATGCAACCACACAAGCAGAGAAAAACTTTATCTCTTAAATTGCACAAAATTTGTGAGAACAGAAACTGCATTGCGGATTCATCTACACTGAAGGAATGCCATAAATATGTGTTTCAAACCCATAACAAAAAATGTACAGCAATCACTAAAGCCCCATTAAATTCAGCATTGATCTATCATGATCCTTTGGAGCGCTAGTAAAACCACAAAATGCGCTTCTAAATAATCAAACAATCTTCTCTATATAGATCATTTTGTTGAGGTAAAATAGACAAAAGTAGTTTTGGAATCAAAGAAGTACTTGGTTGGTGTGCCTTTTAAAGAAGCCTTGATATGTGCTCTCAGTGGAATATTTTGAGCCAGAAAAGCACTTCATAAGCTAAATTTTGAACATAAAACTTTAAGTGCTTCCATAGAAAAACGTTTTCACTAAAGAGTGATCTTCACAAAAGCAATCCCGATCGCAACCCAAGTTAAAATTCCTAATCACATGAAGAATGCTATCCTGTTACTCTCATTTAACATGATCTAAACCTTTTCTAGATAAGAAATTTAAGCGTAATAATTTCAATTATGACCAAAAATGGGAAATTTAGAAGATAATATAAGCAAAAAACATTAAAATTAACAGAAAGGAAACGAAAAGAAAAAGAACCGTTTTTTCTTGGAGAGGAGTTTGTTCTCATTGATCTTACGACTACCGGTTTCCGTGGTGTTGCTAGCTCCTTCCTTCCACTTATCTGGTACTATTACTTTCGATAGCTTCTTTTCACCTGCACAATTGAATCAACAGCTCACCACTGACTACAAATTTTAAATTTTATTTTTCAATTTCATCAACTATGATTGTTGAATCGCGAAACAAGACAAGAAAACTTAACACTTCTTGCACCCCATTGTAGCTTTCCCTTCTGCAAATTCGAAGGCCTATCCGAATTTTTTAGCCCTAAAACGAATTATCCATAGAAAATTCTGGAAATAGTATTAGTGTAAAGGCTATTTAGTCAATTTTATTTTAGACAATATTAAATAATAACTTTTACATTTAAAATAATATTCAATAACACATAAATAAAAATAAATATTATTTTATACAACAAAAATTATTATAGCAGTGATGAGTGTATTAATACATTTATTTTTTAATATTCATATATAAATTATAATTTATTTATATGTATTAATTTATTATTTTTTATTTTATTAATATTTTATAAAAATTTTATATTATTCAATATTAATAAACAATGATGGACAAGGGGGAAAAAAATTCCCTCTTCGATGGGATGAGGTGGAGATAGAAAAAATTTTTAAACAAAAATAACGGAAATATAAATTTAAATTAGTATAAAATAATATAATTATTAAATAATTACTAAAATTTAGAATTTTTAACATAATATGACTAATTATTAAAATAATTATATTATTGATATTATATAAATATATTATAATATAAAAAAATTATATTAAATGAATAATATGATTATTATTTTTTTAATAATTATGTCAAATTAAAATTTTTTATTTCATTTAACCATTTAATGGTATTATAATTTTTTTTATTAATAATACAATTAGTAAATGAATCGAATTTGAATTGGGTTTTGTTTAATACGATATAAATACAATACAAAAAAATACGAATGCAAATTGGAAAATTTGAATTGCCAAGCATGGTTGCACACTTGCCCTTGAATTTAAAAACCAAATTATTATTTTTTTATGATCATGATTTTAATTTCAATAAGTTTAAAATGTCGTTTTTAATTGAAAGAATGTCCTCGTTCAAAGGTTATTGGAGATTAATGTTCTTATAACATCAATTAAATGTTCATATTGGGATAGCAGAGAAAGTGTCAAGAATAGGTGACAGGGATTGAACATAAATAATGACAAAAGAATTCATACACATTTTTATACTCATCTCAAAATTTTAGACTAAAAATACATTAAAAAAATAAAATAAAAGATTAATGTGATCTTGTCTGGCTAGCTCATCAGGCAATCAATCCCATGGACTCAATGAACATTCCACAGGCAACGTTGGAAATCTTTCAGTATCCTTGCAATAATCATAAATAACAAGGTTTCTCTGAACCCAAGCAAAGTCCATTTTCTGAGAATCTGATAGATGCCAAGCTTGGTACTGATCCCACCAATGCTTAGTTGTCGTTGATACGCATTCTGGGTATGGATCTTCCCACTGGCACCCATCCACGCTGAAATCCTTGTAAGACGATACAAACGGAGACTTTTTCCAGTCAGTTTTTTCCAGGCCGCCGCGTGTTGCCCATTCATCCGCATTCCATATGCTGGAAAACAAATACATTGGCTTCTCATTTGGGAAGAAGTTGTTTTCTTCGCCGTTGTTTTTGAACACTCGTATGGGAACTCTGTCCACAAAAAACCTGCAGTTTTCCAGAGACCAAATTAGGCAGAGTTACTCACACATTATAATAGTTCTAGAAATTACTAACTAGAGATCACTTACACTATTTGGTGGTTGTTCCACAGAATTGAATAGGTATGGAAATCCTCTGTGGGATCAAACCAAAGCATGTGCCTCATCTCACGGTTGCCTGTTCCGTTTTTATAAATATTTGTTTGTATAAGATATGGCTGCCCTGTTCTGTTCCCCAAGAACTCAAAGTCCAACTCATCTCTTGTTGGCCCTGCCCCATTCTCAGTGCACATCTGCAACCATTTCATGCTTCCAGTTATTACAGAGCTAAGTAATAGTAATAATACTTGAAATTGAATGTATTGCGAATGACAGAAACAGGGCTAGCTTACATAATAAGCTGTAACAACACCAGCTGAGTCGCCTCCCACCAGCTTCAGTTTCATGCTAAACCATCCAAATCTGTATCTCTGCTTGGTTTGAAACCCACAGCCTATTCAAAATTTAATTTTACCAAGAAATAAATATGAAGGATAACTTCAATATGAAGCAATAGATGAATAGAAGAAATAGAGTAAGTTATGATGCATTAATAACTGTGTCAGTCATTGAAGGAATTAACATTGAACCATGAAGCGAGAATCTTACATACAAGTTTACCTGTTTCTTTGTCTAGAGAAAGATACCAGATCTGCCCATCTTCAGAGGCTTTAAAATGATCTTCAGACCACATTATACTGAAGTTATCTTCGAAGGATCCTTTAGGTGCCCCTGCTGTTTCAGATGAAGAAAAACAAGAAGCAGCCATTAGAGCTGCAATGAAGAGAAGACTTGCCATTGAAGAAGAGAACCTCTTCTCCAATTTTGAGTGGAGGAGTTTGAAAGCAGATTAGAATGAGCTCTTTTTTCTCTTAGCTGGATCTCTCAGAAGAAGATGTGCATTAAATATCAGTATTTGAAAAAGGGCTGTTCCTGCGAAGGATATAACGGGAAACCAGTTGACATGTTTTTGTCTGATTAATTATTTCCCAATGCATAGTTTTTGCCCACATGATCCCTACAATAATACAGTGAAATGAACGAAAATCAAGTTGGTTTTCCTTCTTTTCGGTTAATTTGTGCTTTAATTCTAGTAAAAATGAACGGCAGCTATAAGATAATCTAATATATGACAAGATTCTCTTTTGATAAATCAAATTGAACAGTTGCATCATGATCGATAACGGAGTCAGAAAACCGACATGGGCATTTCGGGAATGCAGAGAACATGATGCATGGAGAATTGTATAAACATAAATAATTAAATAAATAAAAGAATGGAAGTAGAAAGCCAGAGCCAGGCTGCCATCCATTGGGCAATAGCAGAATAAAAAATGAAGGTAGGGACAATGTGTTGCATGTATGAACATGAATGATTTTGATTGGTCTTTGCAATAATCAGAAGGTTCTTGGATTCGACAGCTGTATTTTCTGGTAGATTTGAGTTACACCACGGTTCAAGTAAACCAAGAAGAGTCACTTTAGCTTCATTTTTAGGCAGCAAAAACAATGGGGTTATTATATTAATACGAAAGAAAAACTTTCACTGAGAGCTTGGTTACTTTTGGCTGGTGGTAAACACGACCAACATGCCATGCCAGTCACAGTAATCAAGAATTGATGGCTATATATGCCGCAATAGAAAGATGAAATAAAAATAAGATGGAATGACAACCGTTTGATTGAATCAATGACTGAATTCTAAATCATTGATTGAGAATTGAGAAAGGTTCACATGCCATGCCAGGAAGACTGTTCAAAGGGGTCCAGGAAATTGAATTATATTAATGGAGTGATTGTCAAGTAATAAAATTTTGCTAGTTGTTTATGTGGAAAGCCAAAGGGCATATGCCTTTTTCTAATTTTTGGAATTATACGAGTGGTAGCCGATAGCATAGGTAACTTGCATGGAGCCACCTCACTATCGGGTGTCTCGCACTGTCTCACTGCTATGCCCTTGAATTGATACATGATATAGATTGACCAGACAGACATTTTGATTTCTGGTTTTGCAGGAAAGATAGATGGAGCTTCTTCTTGTTATGAGTCACGTGCAAGGAGGAACAAGTCACGTGGTGTCTCCAATTGATGTCGGTGGGAAAACAAAGGGATTAACGTGAAGTTAGATCCCAATCTGAATTATGAATTAACCATCCCAAAATGGAGATAGATTATACGATCTTTAAAAGATAGATTGTACAGATATACTAACGTCAGTTACGGTACCCCTGTAATTTTGTCGTTTTCCACTTAGACAGCGTACTACGTCGTTTATGGCATAATAATATTACAAAAGAGATAATTACCCCTTCATTTTAAATTCTCATGATTCAGAATTTTTCTAAGATATTTATAATTTAGACCTAAAATTCATACTTATTTATGTTTTAGTCTCTTAAACTTTGAACAATAAATATTTAAAAACCTAAAATATATAAATTATTTCTAAATATTTCATTTTCTAACATTTAGATCCCTCTACTTTAAAAATGAGCATTTATTCCCGTAATTTTTAAACTAATTTTAAAATTTTAACTTGTTAATATTATAACCCTCATAATTTCTCATTCATGAATCCGCCCCTAATCATGTATAAACATGCAAAAAATTCTTTCTAAAGTAAACAATTTCTTCTTATAAACACTAAATTTTCTAAATTAGAAGTAAATAAAATACTTAGTAACCAAATGACTGAGATTTGTTGTTGTCTAACCTTTTTAAGTTCTTTGTCATAGCATAGAAATTAATTTCATTTGATTATGTTAAATGTATATAATGAGTTAGCACAGGAAAGTTTCTATTCATTTCATAATTGAGGTCGGCTAATTGCAAAATCATCAAATCACAGGAGAGGCATATCAATAATATTCTAAACAAGATGATACTTTGTGAGTAATTTTGTATACAATTTTGCTTATATTTGGGCAACTTTATTCACAAACTTCTAGTATCAAGACGGGTTTAGTATAACTTTTATTTTTTTATTTTTTGTAATATTATTACTTTTAATTAATTTATTTATTATTTGTAATAATTAGATTTAAATATTTTACTAAAATTTAAAATTTAAACTTATTAAAACAATAAAAATATTATCAATGAGATAAATTAATTATTTTTTTATTTATAAAAATTTATTTTTGATTAATTTATAAATTATTATTCACTGTTATAGAAATTACGATAGAAATATGTTAACTACAATTAAGTAGAATAAAGATGTGAATTTGATAAATATTTTTTTAAACTTATGAGTTTATAAATTTTTATTTTATATATTTGATATTTTATATGCGAATTTGTAAAATAATTGTGTATTTTTTGAAATAGTTGCAATGAATTTTATATTATATTAAATGTAGTTAATATTTTATATAAATAATGTATTTTATTTTAAACTAATGTTAAAAATTTAAGTTTTATTTATAAGTTTTAATTAAATAATTTATAAGTTTAAATTTATTAATAATAATAGTTAAAAATATAAAAAATTTATCATAAATTTATAAATATTTGTATGAATTTAATAAATATTAAATTTTTATTTAAATAAATTTAATAATAAAATATTAAATTTACTTCTAATTTAATGAAAATTTAATATAAATTTTTTTTTAATAAATACCAATACAAATTTAGTAGTATCCATCTAAACCCGATCCCAGTTCTATTCCATTATGGTCAAGGCGAACAAAACAAATCAGAATTTCGGTGCACTCATAAATTACAGAAAGATAATGAAATGACACTACAAAAAGTACTGGTTGCGGTTTCCTTTTCCACGGGAAACTCAAAACTATCTTGACAAAATATCAAAAATCCCGACCAGATTAGCCACAATCCATGCTAGATAGATATGAACCGTTCAAATTCTATCTTCCTTTCCTCTCTCATTCCTACTCCCCACTTTCTAGATTTTTCTCATCAGATATTTTCATCTCTCTCGCCGCCCATCAACTGCTTATATACCCAATTTCATAGTCTTCATTCTCAACCTAAATTACCACAATGGCAGCCATGGCTACAACGCTTACTTCCTCCCTCTCTTCAAGCCCTAAACCTACTTTCTTAGACCACAAATCGTCTTTCCATGGCACACCCTTTGCTTCTCGTGTCACTTCCGTCAAATCTTCCTCACAAAACCACACCGTTTCCATGTCCTTGACTCCCCAATATGACCTCAATTCATTCAAATTCCAACCCATCAAAGAATCCATCGTTTCTCGTGAAATGACCCGCCGTTACATGACAGATATGGTCACTTACGCCGACACTGATGTTATCATCGTTGGTGCTGGGTCTGCTGGTCTCTCTTGTGCTTATGAAATAAGCAAGAATCCCTCAATCCGGGTCGCAATAATCGAGCAATCAGTTAGCCCTGGTGGTGGTGCATGGCTTGGTGGTCAGCTTTTTTCAGCTATGGTTGTACGTAAACCAGCTCACAGATTTCTCGACGAGCTTGACATCGCCTACGATGAGCAAGACGATTACGTTGTGATCAAGCATGCAGCCTTGTTCACTTCAACAATCATGAGCAAACTCTTGGCCAGGCCTAATGTGAAGCTGTTCAACGCTGTTGCGGCTGAGGATTTGATCGTGAAGGGAGGGAGAGTAGCCGGCGTCGTGACCAACTGGGCTTTGGTGTCTATGAATCACGACACACAATCTTGTATGGATCCGAACGTGATGGAGTCGAAGATTGTGGTGAGTTCTTGCGGCCACGACGGGCCTTTCGGTGCAACCGGTGTTAAGAGGCTAAAGAGTATTGGCATGATTGACAGTGTGCCCGGAATGAAGGCTCTCGACATGAACGCTGCTGAGGATGCTATTGTTAGGCTTACCAGGGAAATTGTGCCAGGCATGATTGTTACAGGAATGGAAGTTGCAGAGATTGACGGTGCCCCGAGAATGGTAAGAATTAGACCTATTTGGATAATTTATTTATTTTTTTTTTTGGTTACCTTTCTGTAAATTATACTGTCTTAGATGGCTTAACGATGTTTAATTGACTCAATTTTTGGTAATTTTGCAGGGACCAACATTCGGAGCGATGATGATTTCAGGGCAGAAGGCTGCACACTTGGCTTTGAAGGCATTGGGACAGCCTAATGCGTTAGAAGGAAGTGAAGTTAGGGGTGTACAGCAAGAGTTTGTTCTTGCTGCAACTGAGAACAGCGAGATTGTTGATGCTTGAAGATTGTTATAAGAATTATGTAGATGTTGATGAGAACCTCAATTTTCAATATAAATAATTTAAAAAAGATGGGCAAGGTCGGCCATTTTGAAGGGACCGGAGAATAGTGTGTGAATAAATGGTAAAGATAATTTCTCTTTTTATTTTTGTCAAATTCAGTTACAATTTTATGAGATTGTTGTAAGAAAATTTGGAGAAACTTCTACCCTACTGTAAATTTCAATTTCACTGTGGCCTAAACTACATTTGTGTGCGTTATTCATATTTATTTTTTTATTTTTTGAGATTACAAAAATATAATGAATTGATTAATTTAATAAATTAAATGACTCGAACAATTCAAAATTTATTCGTCAGATATCTTAAATTTGTATTCTAAATTTTTTTTATTTAAATTTTTTTTATTTTAAAACGATGTGATATTCATCAAACAAATAATATATTTTTAGAATTTTTAAAATTATTTATAACATTATTTCATCCCTTGCATAATAATGAAAATTTGGGATACAAGAGTTTGCATTCAAGTTATTTAGTACTGAGGTTCAACATGAAGCTCAGTGGTCAAAACTCATGCACTCTTGTGTTTGACCAAATTAATTTTGTATGTGAATTATTATTTTTTTAGCAAATTAATATGGTGGGTAGAATGGCTCATCCTGAAATTAAAATTTTTGAGTTGTCCCATAATTAAAAAAATAAATCTCAAATAAAATTATTATCATTTGATTGTGTCCTAATTGAAAAAGATTAAATCAATTTTCATGAACCTAAATTTTTATTGGTATTAATAGAACACGATAAATTAAAATTTTGAGTTGTGCTAAAATTAAAATTATCAAATCTTAATAAAAAAATATTAATATATAAAAATATTGTTAGATTGTCCCATGATTGTAAAACTTTAGATTAGTTTTAATAAATTTTAATTTACGTCGGTTCTAGTAGGTTTTAATAAATAAAAATTATAAATTATTTTATAAATTAAAAAGTATTGATGAAAATATCGTTAAGTTTTTGATTAGTTTGAGTAGTTTAATAAATAAAAACATTGGTAATAAAAAAATTATATTTGTATTTAAAAGACTTGGCCATAACTAAACAAAATTTAAGCAGCTGGTCTCAAATATATCTTCGATAAAAATAAAAAAATAATAATAATAATAATAATAAAATTTGTTTAGTATTAATGGATCCGAACATGTTTGAAAAGGCAAAAGGCTAAAAATGTAATCGGACAAAGAAGACTAAGCTTGGTGAGTAGCCCAACCCAACTAAAATGAAGAGCCCAATCCGAATTCCAAATTCCGAGACCACCTAAACGACATCGTTTTTTCTACATGCACTGTGCCTTGTCCCTAGTGAAAATTACCCTGGAAACATCACTTCCTTCCAGCCAGTTCCCAAGTTGTACTTTCTCCGACGATGCAGAGTTCAACTGCTTCACTTAACAACAAAATTCCCCAATTCATCAAAACAGTTTCAACTTCAACAGCAAAGAAAGCAACATCTTCAATTAACTGGAGAACCCAAATCGAGCATAATCGGCTTGCCCACAAAATCTCATCCATTCTCTTACAGAGACACAATTGGACCTCGGTTCTCCAGAACCTCAATCTTTCCTCTAAGCTGACTCCTTCTCTCTTACTTAACATCCTTCACAATACCCAACACAATCTACAAGTTTCTCTCGACTTCTTCAGTTGGATTAAAACTAATTTACACTTTAAACCAGACCTCAAATCGCAATGCCTTATCATCCATCTTGTTCTCCAGTCGGGTCAAACGCAGCCCATGAAACCCATATTGGATTCTTTAATCCAGACACACACTGCCACAGCGCTTACTCGTTCCATTTTTCAAGCTTCTAAAGGTAGAGATACTCTGTCTGCTGCTTTAAGCTTAGTTCTTGATTGCTATTCACATAAGGGTTTGTATATGGACGGTTTAGAGGTATATAAAACGATGAGAGTTTATGGTTTTGTTCCTTCAATTAGTGCATGTAATGCGTTGCTTGATACTATGTGTAGACAAAATGAGATTAGATTGGCTTGGTGCTCATATGGCGCCATGATTCGAGATGGGGTTTTGCCAAATACGTCTACATCGTCATTGGTTGCTCAGATTCTTTGTAAAAGTGGAAATTTTGAGAAAGTTGTGAGATTGTTAGATTCGGGTGTTTATAATTCAGTCATGTATAATCTTGTTATTGATTTTTATTGTAAAAGTGGGGATTTTAAAGTTGCATTTGATAGATTAAATGAGATGTGTGATGGTAGAAAACTAACTCCTGGTTTTAGTACTTATAGTTCAATACTTGATGGGGCTTGTAAATATAAAAATGTTGAAGTGATCAATAGGATAGTTGGTTTAATGACAGAAAAGGAATTGCTTCCAAAATGTTTTGTATCGGAGAATGATCTGCTCATTCAAAAGCTTTGTCATTTGGGGAAGACATATGCGGCAGAGATGTTTTTCAAGAGAGCTTGTGATGAGAAGCTTGGATTACATGGTGATTCATATGGGTGCCTGTTTAAGGCATTGTCTCAGGAAGGAAGAGTAAAGGAAGCTATTCAAATCTATCACTTAATTTTGGAAAGGGGTATTGGAGTGAAGGATGTTAGTTATAATGCATTTGCTAATGCGCTGTGCAAGGAAGATCAGTCTGAGGAGGCATGTGAATTTTTAAGGGATATAGTGAAAAGAGGATACAGTCCTTGTGCATTGGAATTGTCTAAATTTGTACGATTGCAGTGTGGTAAAGGTAGATGGACAGAAGTAGAGGAGTTGTTGAATGCAGTATTAGAGCAAGGTTTATTGTTGGATTCGTTTTGTTGTTGCTCCTTAATGGAGCATTACTGCTCTAGCGGACAGATTGACAAAGCTATCTCATTGCACTCTAAGATGGAAAAATTGAAAGGCAGTTTGGATGTATCAACTTACAATGTACTTCTTGATGGACTGTTCAAAGACAGAAGAATAGAAGAAGCAGTCAGGATATTTGATTACATGAAGGAACTCGATGTGATTAGCAGCACAAGCTTCGTGATTATGATCACTGGACTTTGTCGTGTAAAGGAACTGAGAAAAGCAATGAAAATTCATGATGAAATGTTGAAGATGGGACTCAAACCCAATGAAGCAACATATAAACGATTGATTTCTGGATTTCTGTAATCAACTTTACTCGTCTGAATGTACGTAATGATCAAACTGCATCCACTGTTTTGAGTACATATGTTATGTTGAAGTTGAAACTTGAATTATCTATTGAGGTGAATTGGGTTCCAGAAGCTATATGTTTGTGATCTCATTTACATTGACAGTCTCTTTTTTCTCCCCTTTCCAGGCAGAGGTAGTCTCTGCCAGTATCATACAAATGTTGCTACATTCATGTTTTCTATCTTGATTTTTTTTAAGTCGCTGCTAGCTTGTTGTAGTATATATGATGCCATTCACATTAGAATTTGGTTCTCAGGTATGATCTAAGTGGTGCTATGGGTTAATTCATAGTTTCAATTCCTTTCACAGAGAGTCATAGATTCGGGTTATGATTAGATACTTACCATATAGTTTGATCAGAATTTTCGTTGGTCCATTCTGTTACACTGTCAAATATCAAGGACATTAAACGACATGCCGTATTGGCCTTGACATGTTATCATATCAGATTTGAGAAAAAAAAAAAAATTGGTCTTCATTTTCTATGCACTTAAAGAAAACGCCAAAGCGGCGTCGTAATGACCGCGGCTGACGCTCGAGTCAGTGTCTACTAGCTTCTCCTTTTATTTCCCCGAGAGCACCAAACCTGAAGACCCCAAAAGCCACCGGGAAAAAATGGCGATCTGTGGAAGAATTTACCATCTGATGATTTTGACAGCCATTTTCACTCTCCTCGTCTCCATAGCTACCGCCGATTCCAACTCAGACTTAGTATCGGAGCTCCTGAACCTCCAGTCTCAATCGAAATCAGGCGTAATCCGCTTAAACGACCACCTAGTCTCCCGTTTCTTAACCTCCACAAAAACACCACGACCGTACTCTCTCCTCGTCTTCTTTGACGCTCAACAGCTTCACACCAAGCACGAGCTTCACCTCCAAGAACTCCACGACGAGTTCTCCCTTCTCTCCTCCTCATTCATCGCCAATAATAACCCCTCTGACAATCCCTCTTCATCTCGCGGAAAACTATTCCTCTGTGACATCGAGTTCAAAGAATCTCAATCCTCATTTGCCTTTTTCGGAGTCAACTCTCTCCCTCACATCCGTCTTGTGGGTCCCGACGCTAAATCGCTCAAAGATGATTCGATTCCGATGGACCAGGGTGATTTCTCTCGGATGGCCGAATCCATGGCCGAATTCGTCCAATCAAGAACCAAATTAACTGTGGGACCCATTCAACGCCCTCCGATTCTCTCCAAGAAGCAAATCGGACTCATCATTTTAGCAATTTTAATCTGGTTACCGTTCGCCGCTAAGAAGATATTTTCCGGCGAGACATTACTGCACGACCGCAAGATTTGGCTGTTGGGCGCTGTGTTTATTTACTTTTTCAGTGTGTCTGGTGCTATGCACAATATCATTCGTAAAATGCCGATGTTTTTGTCAGATAGAAATGATCCGAACAAGATGGTATTCTTTTACCAGGGTTCAGGGATGCAGTTGGGAGCGGAGGGTTTTGCAGTGGGGTTCTTGTACACGATTGTGGGGTTGTTGCTAGCGTTTGAGACACATATTCTTGTTAGAGTGAAGAACAAGAAAGTGCAGAGATTGGTTATGATTATCTCGCTGTTCATTTCGTTTTGGGCTGTGAACAAGGTTATTTCCTTGGATAATTGGAAGACTGGATATGGAATTCACGGATTTTGGCCTTCCAGTTGGAACTGATATCGGATTGAAATATGGTCAGGATTTTTTGTATTTTACTATTATGAATTTGTGGATTAGAGATTCTAGTTGAACTGTGATGTTTTACATGTACAAACATAGATTGTTACTGCCTGACCATAATAATCTTTCAAAATGATGGGGTATGGTTTCCATGCTTTTATGTCGACCTTACACTTGTGATTTGGTTCTATTGCTGTACTTAGAATATTATGTAGAAATCAGAGGTTGGGCGATTGAGCTAGGAGTAGACCAAATTGCTTAATCTCAAACAAGTTTCGGATGTTAAGGAACTTGCGTAATTTTACTTAAGAGTCTATTAATAACCAAGGTCTAAGAGGTTTCTGTTGTTATCAATTCATGCTTTTATGTGTGGTTTCTGCCATGAGGTTCCAATTATTTTATGGAATGAATAAGTTTCCTGCCTGGCATGATTGAGAATATGAGAATATGAGAATATGTTTTTAACTTGTCTGGATTACTCAATGTACAGTTGAATTTACTTGTGTTCTTAATAATAAATGTTGTTGACATATAGATATTTGTGAAATTTAACCAAACTTGATCTGATCTGATCACAAGCCTCTTGATGAATATATTATTTGTGGACATTAGAATTTCCTCTTCATATGAACATCTGACTGGAAAATTGAGTTAACTTGGTCACTAATATTAGCTTTTGTAAGAGTAGCATTAGTGGTTGAGTCTTCCTTGCTGGATGCCTAAGAGCAACTCAGGACTACTTACAGGAGATGAGTGAGACACAATGTCTAGGATTGACAAGGTTTCCATGCATGAGATTGGTGAGACACAAAGTCCAGGGTTGATGAGGTTAATTATTTGAAGCAGGGATTCCCTTATTTAGTGGAGTTTCTCTTTGGTTCCCTTTATATCATTTCTTTGTTTAAGCTTTTTGTAGTTGTGTGTGACTATTGTTAGTGTTTTTTAATGATTCTGGTGGAAGCTTGATAGCAAGTACCAGATATTTATCTTTCAGAAAGGTTTTGTGCTGAAAATTTTTGCAGTTTTTCATACTATGGAGAGTAAATCATCTCTTCTACCTCCTCGTTCAGGAAAGAACATTGAGGCAGATCTTTCCTGTTAAAGATTTTGATGCCTAGAGACTCTAGTTAATCATATTACCAATGGTTTGTACAGACAAAAGTCTATGGTATCATGGAGTGGCCTTTAATGCTGGTTGAAGTAGAATTTCCATTTGCATGCTAAGGGAGGATTTCTTAGCCATTGGATTTGCTCTGGTTCTATCAAACACTATTAACTAAAAACCCTTTCATCCAACAAAGGAGTTTGGCATAGTTGGTGTGACTCCTCCAGATCTGGTTTTTTGAGGAAATGTTATTGTACCTTTGGTTGATTTTGCTTTTGTTTTCACTTTACATACCTAATTACATTTTTAAATCTTCAACAACAATTGGCCAGTCGATGAGAGTTTGTAGGGTGAATGAATGGGGGGTAGGAAGCACAAAGATTTTTTGAATTGCTTCTCTGTTTCTAGCTGCTCATTGGTTTTTGATTCATACAATATGTTTGTTCAACTGGTCGGCTTAGAAGTTGTATGTTAATTAGTTATGATTACAATGACATGAATTGTGCTGTATAAAAATTCCCTATCATGTTTTAATATAGCTTAGTATGTCCAACCACGCTATATTCATTTGAGATAGCTAGCACTTAAAAACTCCATAAGATTTGCTAGTTTTTGCTAATCAGGTTGCTCGAAGAGTATAGTTGAATTGGTTTGGCCTAGAAGCAAGAGACGATCTAATGATTCATTCCCTTCATCTGAAATCGACGCATTGCTGTCTTTGTACGCAAAGTAGCATGGTGGGGGAAATGGGATATTAATGGATTTGTCAAGAAAAATTCGAACAGTATGAACCTGCCGGTTCCCGGTTTTGGACTTGTTTTTTGGCCTTTTGATGTCCAAATGCACTTTTTGAATTAGCCTTTTGACATCGTTTGAGCAAGTTAACGGGTCTACGCTAAATGATTAAATTGCACACCGAGTCAGATGCGTAGCAGCTCCAGCTTCCGCTTGATAAAGGTTGGTAGTAGTCTCTTCTGCTCAGCCCATTGAAAACTAAATCTCGGGACAAGGCAAAGCCCAATGGAGACTTAAGTTTGTGGTTCTGTGAGGAGAACCTCACAAGCATCACTAACACACTTACATGATACCATCTGCAATGTTAATGTCTCTTGATCAAAATGAGCAAGCGCGTCCTAGAGCTAGAGACATTAGTGTCTAAGAGCTTCGTAGGAATTGCGTAAAGTAAAAGCACACTCCAAATGGAACAGTACACATAGGAGAAGTCATGAATCTTGAACTTGATCCTGATACAATCTAAAAGTTGGAATTTGATGTATTTGGATCTTTTTGGTCCTGATACAATGTCAGAACATGACAGGTGGTGATTTTCATACAGTGGTAATTATGTTATCATAATAACAACAATTAACCATATGTAAATCACCATGAAAATTCTTAGCCAACATCTTTTTTAAACGAAGATGTTCCACAAATGAAAATCCAATCAGCAAGTTGAAACAGAGTTGCGACAATTCGGTGAAAAAAAAAAAAATCTGAAGAACAACAAGTATTCAACCGTAATTGAGGCGGAATATGTCATTCTGCACAAAGAAGTTTCCTACAGGCGATGGCATCAGGTGGAACATCTGCAAAAATTTAATAATTTTCATGTCTACAAAACCACGATAAGCTAAATGCTAGCAGAGAAAAGAGAAAGAGAAAGAGAGAGTAAAATTAAAATAACCTGGCTGAATCTTAATGGGTGTTCCTCCCCAGCCAGTTGAAGGCTGCCGCTGACGAAGATGACTATGCCGCCAGTCGAGGAACACGGCTGAGAATCGACGGTGCTGATCCTATGTTGGCATAGATCGAACGGCAACTGGGTAAGCTTGGTGGAGATAGCATCAACACCAAGCATTGTCTGGCCTTCAAATGTCAGCATAGAGGTATGTTGATAGAGAGACGAGAGAGAGGCTCTATCATTGTCAAAGAGGTGGTAGTAATAATTCACAAATGAGTTACCTACAGATTCAATCTGTTCTTCCATTCTCGATCTCCTTCGAATATCAATATTACTCTCTCTGCTTTCCTAGCACCACCACCATGATCAGGCCATGAAAATATAAGGGAGATGAAATGAGCAATAAAGTGCATGTCATATGGGCTAAAGGCAGTAAAAGGAAAAAGATGACAATAGACTCTTCTTAAAATTATTCAATGTCATGACTATTATACCCACCTAAGATACAAGTGTTTGATCCGTAGAGAGAGATTCTCTCAAAGTCTAAACTGAACGATAATGGAGAGGGTAATAGAGTAATTAGAGAATGGTGAGGAGGAATCGAACACACTGCTGCCATTATACGCAAAGTTGCATGGTGATGGAGACAGTAGTAAAGTGCTTAATGGTATCAAACTTATGTAGATTTGTTACAGCCTTTTGGCCGTCCGAAAGCACTTTCTGAATCCGCTTCGCCGATAGTCATCCCGGATTGATCAGCTTCATTTTACGACAGAAAGTTAAAGAAGAGATAAAACTAAGAGCGCGATGAAGACGCTGTCGCTGCTCTTTTGCTAAAAGCCGAAAGCATGGAATATATTCTTTTCCTAATGCTTGTACCTCCTCTTGTGGAAAAAGTTGGTGGAAGACATTCGTGCATAGCCATTCATTTTGCTCGCTTAGCAAGAAGATCACATCAAGGTTTGAAAGCTAAGATTGGCATTGTACCCAAAGATTAATAATTCTTTGACTGATTTACTGCTTACCTATGCTTTTGCTTAGAGTCACCGAGTTAACAAACAGCAGAACTGGAACTGTAGGTCTGAAGAGAAGAAGGCTGATTGAATTTGGTGTTGCAGCCCATTTTCGGATCTGCATCTCTCAACATTTGAAAATTGAGATACTGTGATAAAATTATTGATTTTTAAATATAAATAAATGGGTAAATGATAAATATAATCAGTGATTAAAATTAAAATAGAAATTTATTAATTATGTTAATTAATTAACATGCATCCGACAAATAGGAAGGGCGAATAATCAAAATCTTAGTGCCAAAACGTTGACTTGTCAAAAATGGTTTCATGGTTGACTAGTCAAGCAAGGAGCTTCAAAAAAATTAGGGCTCACAATTTTTTTTTACGTAAGCTGTGAAATCATACCAATTTAATAAGAATTTATAAATTTAAATTAATATAAAATAATAAATAAATAAATAAACACACTATTAATAATCGTGTCAAGTTTAAATTTGAAGTTTTTGATATATAAATTCGATTATAGAACTATTAATTATTTGAAAAATTATAATATATTAATTTATCTATTAAATAAAAATTTAATAATTTTATTTTATATATTTTTTAAATAATTTAATTATATTTATTATATTTTAAAAGACATTTATTTACATTTAGTGTTTTTGTATATAATATCATAAATATTATAAAAATATATTATAATAGATAGAAATATATATTAAACAAGCAATACAATTATAATATATTTAATTATTTATTAATTATATCATATTAAAATTTTTAATTTTTGACATGATTTATTAAACAAATCAAATTTAAATTAATCTTTATTAAATTGTGACCATGGAAGAAACTACAAGCACATGATCAATTTAATAAAAGAATACTTGTAATCCCATAAACTATCCTCAAATTTTTTAATAATATGATATGCTTATATTATTTCAAAAAAGGAGTAAGCATTGGTACATATTTGACTTGACCAAGAATGTTACCGATTTTTAACCTGTGTCAACAGTCTAGACGATGGCTTGATTAATAAAAAATAAATTATGTTCCATAGTCCAAAAAAGCCAGCAAGCAACTACTCCGGGTAACCCTTTAACCAAGCTATATAAATAAGTGCCCATGGATGTGGAAGATGATATATTTGTGCTACGTAGAAAAGCAAGAGGAAAAAAAAAAAGAAAAGGAAAGAGAGAACCAAATTAAACATCGAGATGGAGTTAGATTTATTGTGGTTGATTCTTGCAATATCAATAGGAACTTATGTTGTTGTGTTTGGGTTTCTAAGGAGGTTTAACGAGTGGTATTATGTTAACAAATTGGGAGAGAAGAGATATTCTCTCCCTCCCGGTGATCTGGGTTGGCCTTTGGTTGGCAATACGTTATCCTACCGCAGAGCTGTAAATGCCGACGATGTCGATAGCTATATGAACGACTTAATTAAAAGGTTTTACTCTTCTTCTCATTCTTCTTTCTTTTGCATGGATATTATATCTCGTTCTGGTTACTGAATGCCTTAAGCTTAATTAATATGTTCTGCAATCACTAGTACTTAACGTGGATCGATCGGTCTGTTGTAGGAATGGCCGAACAGGTATTTACAAGGCACACCTATTTGGTAGTCCAAGCATCATAGTTTCTACACCCGACACATTCAGACGAGTCTTGAACGACGATGAGACATTTGGAGTTGGTTATCCTGTAGCCATGAATATATTAGCTGGAAAAAGAACATTTCTCAACGTCGAAAACGTAGCGCATAGGCGTCTGCGCAACCTTTTGTTTAGTCCAACGACTAGCCATGATGCACTTGCCATTTATGTAAGAAATATTGAGGATCTCGTGATTTCTTCCTTGGAGGAATGGGCTGGCAGGGGTAAACCAATCGAGTTGTTGAATGAACTGAGAAGGCTTGCTTACAGGAACGTTTTCCGGATGATCCTTGGACCCAATAGTGATTCAATTATTAACTCAATAGAGAAGCATATTGCTGATCTACATTATGGATTTCAATGTTCCGTCATTGATATTCCTGGTTTTGGTTTCCATAAAGCACTCCAGGTGAAATTTCACTAACGTATTTGTAACATTATGTCTGAATCTTATTATTGACAACTTAAGAAAATATGAATCGGGGTTAATTGCATTCTTGTTTTCTATCCAGGCAAAAAAGTTTTTATTAAAAATTCTTGAAACGGAAATTGATATCAGAAGAGAAATGAAGAAAAGTGACGAGCAAACAACGAAGGGAGGTATGCTTGATTTAATGATGGAACCTGACCAGTATGGTAGAAGGCTAGAAGATGAAGAGATCATAGAAGTACTACTGGTATTGTCGTTTGCTGGTGTTAGCAGTCCTGCGCATGTCGCAATGTGGTCAACAATGTTCCTGTGTCAACATCCTCAAGTGTTGCAAAAAGCCAAGGTTAGTTTCAATTAATTAAATTAATCCTTCCATTTTGAACCTCAAAACACACATGCTAAAATTACTAGAGTTGAATTTTCGTTGACAGGAAGAACAAGAGGAGATTATAAGGAACCGACCCTCTAAACAAAAAGGACTGAGTTTTTGGGAAATTAAACAAATGGAATATCTACCTAAGGTATATCCTATGCACCGTGACTGCATATACTTACCATTTTTTTAATTCTATAATCAAATATGAGGTAAGTTATCACAGAACAAGAGCTAATGACTTGTAACACTACTTAGCTTGCATGTAACATGCTCAATTTCTTATTTCTTTAGGTAATAAATGAAGCATTACGCTTCTTTAACATACCATTTTCGGATCTTCGAATTGCAAAAGCCGATGCTCACATCAATGGTTAGTCACTCACATCAATGGTTAGTCACTTGAATCAATGTCTAATGCTCTCTTTACAAACACAAAATCTTGCTTACTCGTCTTATGTTGAAAAATTACATTTTTGCAGGTTACTTCGTTCCAAAAGGATGGAAAGTTATGCTTTGGAGCAGAGCTGTTCATTTGGATCCAGAAATTTATCCCGCCCCAAAAGAATATAATCCTTCAAGATGGGACGTAAGTTAGACCATTTACACAAGAAATTTCTATGGTAATATTTGTTTTTGAAGCAAATAGATAGGTAGTCATTTTCTTGACTTGATAACTTGTAAATAAACAGAATCAAGTAACCAAACCAGGATCCTTCATTCCCTTTGGTGGAGGAGCAAGGAAGTGCATTGGAGCTGATATGGCCAAGATTGAAATCTCCACATATCTTCATTACTTTCTTCTTAACTATAAGTGAGTTTACCTTGTTCATTCGAATTGCTATCTCTTTACATAATCTTTACATTTAGTTACAAATTGCTTGATATTGTAAACCTAAATTTTCAGGCTTGTTCAACTTAATCCTGGATGTTCAACAGTGCACTTGCCTCAACCTAGGCCTGCCGACAATTGTCTTGCCAAAGTTGTTAAGCTCACCTAATCTTCAACAGTGCACTTCCCCCGAGAGAGTTTATTATTCATGTGCTAAATATGTCATCTAAAGTTGTTAAATAATTTTCTAAACATACAATTGGAGCCTAATGATGCTTAGTTGAACGCGTTATCAGCAAATAAACAGTAAGGTATTCACCTCGTATGTATTGTTTTGATGATTTTTTTTTTGAAGTCAATTATATGAATAACACTGAAATTTTTAACTTCAAAATTATGTAGTGTTTATTAAAATTGTCAAGTGGACCCAAGTTCACATCCTCTTTGACAAAGGTAAAGACTTAAATTATTGAGATACATTATTATTTTTGACAAAAATAAAAAGTTAAACCATAAGTTCAGACGAAAATTCATCTGAAATCTTTATACTAATTATTTTTTAATAAAAATTTTTGAATTCAAAATAAGTATGCTTCTCAAACAAAGGATTTGTAAGTTTTACAATGATTTGTAATTTATTACTTAGAGAGTAAATGTTCACCTATTTTAAAATAACTTATGATCATAATTTAGTATTTAATAGATGAATATCGCGTCATTATTTTAAAAAAAAATTTACAATAAATATTTAAAATATGTGATATTATTATAAATTTAACAAAATTAACTAAAATGATACATTTTATTAAAATTAGTTTGCGTTTGATGTGATATATCAACAACAATGAATTCGTATTTTTGCTACTTAGAAGAAAACTAATTAAAATTAACTCTTAATTTTAAATGAATACAGATAAATGTTTTCATTGTGTTTAGTATTGCAAAATGAGCTTCTAGGAGAAAAAGAGCTAAAAACATTCTGTTAACTAAACAATGAGGAAAAATAATAAGTTTTTAATTATTCGTCTTAATTTGTCGCTCTTAAGTGCCATAACTAAGCTATTAAACTTGATAATTAACGTACATCCTATGATTCTCACCAAAATCAATCGCAGATGCATGGAGTATCTTGATGCCTAGTTAGTGTAGGAAATACACTTGTTATCTTACTCAAGTCTTTCATAAACGACCCTCTGCTCATTGCGACAAGTGGCCAATTGAGATTATCTAAGCATGACATTGTCAATCAATGTGAACCCATCTCCCTTTTTGTTTTTAGATATTATATTTTTAAAAAAAATTTAGATATAAGAATTTTATTATAGTAATTATAATGATGTGATCAAATAATTTAATTAAAAAAATATTATTAATTAATAATAAATAAAATAAATTTTATCATTCAATTATTTTTTTATTTTATTAGAATATAATTTACTTTAATTTTTTATTTATTATTAATTAATATTTTTTTATTAATTAGACTTACAGTTAACCTAATAAAATTGTTCAAAGTAAGACTTTTTTTTACATATTTTATTATCATATTCGTTACATTAAGTGAGAGCATGAGATTTTTTTTTTTTTATGCACCAAATTAAAATAGAAAAAGGGGGTGATAGCATAATGGTGGACACGACAAACACTTAGTCACTAATCCCAAATGGGAAGTAGCATCATCATTATCTCATGCTTCACTTTTGTCCCTCACTTTTGACCTCATCCCTCACTTTTGTCCAAAATGAAGTGAGATAGATTGCATCATGACAACAATTCACAAGCCCATGTTATTGTTTTGCATTTTTTTTTTTTATAATTTATAATGAATGCTTTGATCTAATAAATATTCTTAACGTTTCAATAATATTATGTCAAGCCGTTCAAATTTGACTTCTCTGTTGATTAAAAGAACAACATCATTTATTATTATTATTATTATTAAAAAAATTTAAAAAAATTATTTTATTTTTATTAAAAAAATTTAAATTTTAAACTTCTAAAAGGTACCAAATTAAGCCATTGAAAGAATTACTTTCCAAACATTTTTTTAAAAATCTAAATTGTGAAAAATACTCTTATTTTATTTTAAAAATTTTACTCTTTTTTTTATAATATAATATTAAAAAATGTATCTATTAAGATAATTAAAATTTTTTTATTAAAAATTTGTAACAACCAAAAGACTTATAAAATTTTTAAAAAAATTTCGATTCATAAAAATTCTACTTATAAAATGTGTATTCACATAAATTCTACTTGAAAAATTAGACCAAAAATGATACCATCGTTAAATATAAATTACCCTTCAAAAATTTTATCTTAGTGCAAAGTATATTCAATCGCAATTAAAAGGAATTGCAATTGGAAATAAATTTTTAAATAAAAAAATTATAATTACAATTACAATTGTAATTAAAACATTTCTAAACCTACCTTATGTTCTCCATCACCAACGTGTTTACTGCTTGTTTATGACAACATTTCTAAACCTATCTTATGGCCTCCAGCCAAAGTGATACTGCTTGTTTCATTTTCATTCCAATGGCCCCACGACTGTGAAAGTATTGTTATTTGGTGTGAAATTAATGGCCGACAATGGCAATAATTACTTCCATTTGTAAAAGCGAATTCAAGAAGCTGCGTCCAAATACGAGGAAGTCAATCGCCATTGCTTTCTATTTACCTTCGTAATTGACGAAAAGCCACTTTACCACTCTATTTAAGAGGCCCATCAGCGTACCAGGTTTAAGCTGAGCAACCCACTCTTCACAATACTAACATGGCGACAGTCCACCAGCCTCTTCTTCTCGACACGCCTAAGACTTCTAAACATAAAATTCTCCTTCTGATTCTCTCTGTTGCTGCTATCATTTCCTTAACTACTCTATTTACCACACGTTCTATAACCGCTACCAACTCATCACATACTTTCTTAATTAATCGCAGCCAAATTTGTGCTAAAGCACGCGACCAGGCTTCATGCTTTGCCATGGTTTCAGAAACAGCCACAAACACTACCATGAAAATGAATGATGTTGATCTGTTGCAGTTCTTCTTAAAGAAATCAGCGTCAGACATTCAAGAAGCTATCAATATCGCTAACGATGTCAAGTATCGGATCAACAACCCCAGGGAACAAGCGGCTTTGATTGATTGTGTGGAGTTAATGGAATCATCCATTGACAGAATTATGGATTCCGTGGTGGCTCTTCATAAAAGAACAACCAATTCTCATGAAGATGCGCATACATGGCTCAGTGGTGTTCTTACTAATCATGTCACATGCTTGGATGGCTTGGAGGGTTCAGCCAAAACCCTGATGGAACCAAGGCTCAATGACTTGATAACAAGAGCGAGAAATTCTCTAGCCATTTTTATTGCGATTTCACCATTTAACACCAACTTTATCAGGAAAGTGACAAAAGAACTTCAGTTTCCGTCCTGGGTGACGGGCAGCGACCGGATGCTTTTACAGCCTAGGCCGAAAGAAATTAAGGCCAACGTTGTGGTGGCTAAGGATGGGAGTGGGAATTACAAGACTTTGAAAGAGGCAGTGGCTGCAGCACCGGATAATAGCAAAACTAGGTTTGTTATTTATGTGAAGAAGGGAAGGTACAAAGAAAACGTTGAGGTGGGAAAGAAAAAGAAGAATTTGATGACTGTAGGAGACGGCATGGATTTGACGATAATCACGGGTAGCCGTAACGTGATTGACGGATCTACAACTTTCAACTCAGCAACTCTTGGTAAAGATCTTGCCCCACAGTAGCATCATTCCTGTTTCTTAAAGAATATTATAACTACTAGGATATATATAGCTTTCGTATATAGTTATTATAGTTATATAATATAATATTACCCATCATATAGTGACATTTCATATGTCGTATCAGTTAAGTATATGTAATAAAATTGTTAATTTAGGCATTGATGTTTTGTCAATAATGGAATGTTTCTCTTATGGTTTGTAAATGCCACTGCATGCAGCTGTTAGTGGTGATGGATTTATAGCCCAAGATATTTGGTTCCAAAACACAGCTGGGCCTAAGAAACATCAAGCAGTGGCGCTCCGTGTCAGCGCCGATCAATCCGTGATCAATCGTTGCCGTATTGACGCCTACCAAGACACACTCTACGCCCACACAAATCGCCAATTCTACAGAGATTGCTACGTCACTGGCACAGTAGACTTCATATTCGGCAACGCAGCTGTTGTACTCCAAAACTGCAAGATCGTAGTAAGAAAGCCTATGAGTAAGCAAGCCAACATGGTAACGGCCCAAGGACGAACTGACAAATTTCAAAGCACCGGAACTTCAATCCAAAAATGTGAAATTATAGCAAGCCCTGATCTCGAGCCCGTAAAACGTTCGATCCGATCATATTTGGGCCGGCCATGGAAAGAATACTCAAGAACTGTTGTCATGCAATCTTACATTGGCGATCACATTGATCCAGCAGGATGGTCTCCCTGGAGTGGAGATTTTGCATTGAAGACCTTGTACTATGGTGAGTACATGAATAAAGGACCAGGTGCTGGAACTAGCAAAAGAGTGAAATGGCCGGGCTATCGTGTTATTACTAGCGCTGCAGAAGCCAAAAAATTCACAGTAGCTCAGCTTATTGGAGGAGGGGCGTGGCTGAAATCAACTGGAGTTGCTTATACAGAGGGACTCTGAAATCTGAACCTAATTTCAGCATCTAATTATCACTGTTTCATCTGAAAAAAAGTTGCCATGTTTCGTGCAGCAGTTTCTGTACTGTTTTCTGTCAATCCTTTTGTTATATCAATTAGAACAATTTTAGTTGTTAAAACAGATAAAATGCAAAACGATAATCGTTAAATCTTCATCTAATTATAGATTATCCACAAAATATCATACATGACAACTAATTTCATCGCAGTTAATATCTCCAATTTGTCTCACAATATCAACAACCGAGAACCAGCGTTGACTTTCATTAAATTGGAAACAGTTTCTGCTTAATAACAATGAAACTAATAAGAAACAATTATGTTGCAATCTAAAGCTTAGTGGCTACGAAATCCTGTGCTGTCTCAAGGTGATCAGCACACTTCTGAACCTGGAAATCGTTTGAAAAAAGAATAAGCTGATGTTTGATACCAAGAAACAGCTGCTTAAGAACGTGGCTACAACCACCAAAAGTCACAAAGCATCTTGTGGGAATTGCCAGAGAAGCATGGAATTAGATTTCAAATTATGTTGCAATCAATTAAACGGCACAAAAGTTGCCAATTCATATCAGACGATCAGAAATAATCAAAGATATGATTATCCATGTGGGTGGCACGAACTGATATAACACAAATATACAATGTGTGACAGTTATACATGAAGATACTTTCTGTTATTTGATCAAATAAAATGAACACTTTTGCTGACTGTCTTCTGGGTTTTGACTTCAAATTTTTTTTATGATCATAATTTTGTTTCACTCTTGAGGAAAACCCAGTAAAGAAATGCATCAAAGAAATTTCTCCAGTTGCTATTCTGTACAAATTATATTGAAAGCACAACCTCCAAAATAATGAATCAATGCTGGCCAACCCTACCAGAAAATACTGCTGGCTTAACAAGTTGCATTAAAGAATAAATTACCCATTAAAACATGCTTATCTATTTAAGTAACCCAAGTGTTAAAAATTTGAATACAGTCAAGCATGATCACTCTATCGAGCTAATTATGGTAAAATAATATAAAACTTTAGTATAATAATATTAATAAAAGATCATCAATAATCATAATCTTGTATGACAAATAAAAAAAAGTTCAAAATAATAAATTTTTAACTCTGATGTTATGTTAATTACCAGTTTAATTGCAATTAATTCTCTTCTTTTTTTTGGTTTTTGATTAAAGAATTTATGAGAGAGCTGACACAATTAAGCTCATGGAAACAAGTATCGAGGTATAATTCATTAATTACACCACAGGAGAGTCGGTCAATCACTGCAAAAACAGAGATCAAATTTTATCTTTTAAGTACAAAGGAAAAACATAATTATAGTATTAACTCTCTATAATCATTATTTCTCTGTCCTCTGATTAAATATTTGGACCGCATGTTAAGAGAAATCTTGGAGAGGAGCGTTAACATATTACACATAAAAAGGAAAAAACAAAAAACCTGAAACCCCTGCGCGCGCTTCACTCGCTCTTATCGACAAAGCAATTTACAATTAGGCACATGTTTTGGAAAAAGACTGGAGCAACAGTTCTGTCATATTAATTATAATAAAATTATTTAATTAAAATAAAAAATTGGATAATATATATTTTTTATTAATTAAATGATTCCACTGTTAATGGACTGTCCGACGGTCGTACCTAACAAGTTGTTTGTATTTTATCACAATTTTCCGAACCAACAACAAAAACAACAAAAACAGCGATAACAACTTCAACTTCAATAATAAACCGACCGCTCAAGTTGATCTCTTGTCTTTTGTCTTGTCTCCTGTGGCCTTGCTTCAGGAGCTTTTCATTCTTATTTTCATGGCTCCCCACTTTCTCTTAGCCTCTTCTTAATATTCTTATTCTTTTCCTCGTTAATTCATTTATCTTCATCGATACATTGTACATACACCACCTCATATATCTCGCCACTTCTCTTTCTATCTTTTTTTTTTTTTAAATTTCTCTCTTTTTGGGATTCAATGGGATTTCATTTCTGTTAAAACTTGGAGGAGCTGCTTTGCTTTGCACGTCAATTTGTCCATCAAGTTTGGTTGTAGAAAGGTGGAGAAAAGAGCCGTGCAAAAGTGCTTCTTGGTGGAGCTGGAGAGGAAATTGCTTCTCGCTTCAATCTTTGTACCATCTTTCCCAATCTCTTTGGGTATGTATTGTCGTTCATGGGTTTGTTGTATTGTCTTTCTAATTACATCCAGGAAAGGTAATTCGATGTAGATACCAATCTTGTTTCACGGGTAAATAGTTTCTGAATCACGTGTAACCAGTCTTGTATGAGACGCAGGAATCCTTTTGTCTTTTTGTTAATTTTTTGTTTCAATAATTGGTAAAGAAAATCCAAATCCCCAACTAAAGTACAAGATCATCTACTTTCTTCTATCAGGCAAAACCACCAACTCAACGTTTCATTGCTGTTTCCTTCGCCGTTGTTTCTTTCTTTCTTGCATTTTATTTGTGCTTTCCGTCTCCACCATGTCGCCCAAAATGAAAGGGATTTACAAAAGCTTCAAATACATTTCTCAAATCTTTGGTAAGCAAGTCTGCTTTCTCTCTACATTTGTGTATTATGCATTAATGTTCATATGTTTATTGATGGTTTGGGGCTAAATCGCTAAATGGGTATTTGTTATAGTTGTAAAGGAGAGAGAGATGGAAATTGGGTACCCAACGGATGTTAAACATGTCGCACACATAGGTTGGGAAGGCCAATCTGGTTCTGCACCAAGTTGGGTATGTAGTCCTCATTTTGATTTGAATACTAATTAATTAGTGCTGTGCTGTATCCGAGATGTTCATTTAACCCTAAATTTGGCATCGTTTATTTATTAATTGGTTGTTTCCTTGGGTTGGTAATGGTGCTAATTGCAGATGAGTGAATTCAAGTCAGCTCCTGATTTCTCATCTTCAATTGGGCACCCAATGGATTCCAGTTCAATTGCTATCTCCACATGGTCATCCCAAGGCATGTTTTTGCTCTCTCTCCTAATTGCATTTTTCTTCAAAATTTTTACTAAAGGATTGTAGAAGATGCAATTAATTATATATAAAAACAAACTAGACAAATTATGCAGAGAATAGATAATAGTGAGGATATTTTTTTTCATCTTAGTTATGCTTGCATAAACAAGAGTCTAATAGACTAATACCATCTAGAATGTGGAGAATTTATGCTCAGACAAGAGCACAGACCATTCTTTATGGGTTACTGATTGAGGCTATTATAATATGTGTTATCATTTTGATTTGATGAAGCCATTTCTGCAAGGTATGATAAAGTAAGCAGAGTTTGGCTGTTCTGTCATGAGGCAATAAATATATATTACAATAGGAAATGTTTGGGCTCATGGCCTTAAATGGAGACATTTTTGCAGTCTATTTAAGAACATAGAATTGGGAGAATGTGATTGGTATTTTTGGAGTGTAAATCAATTCAAATTTGACCTGTATTAAATTTAATATTGTAATGAGTTGCTCAAGTAGTAATCAATTACTATAAGAAATAAATCATCTTAGTTAAGAGTGAAATCAACTTTAGTAGTGAAAAGAGTCCTTGTTCGGAAGTCTGATCTTCATAAGGAATCTAAAACTCTTGAAGCTGCCAGTTCATTCTTTTATGGTAATTGACATAATCTGTGCACTGCAAAAATGAATCACGTTGACAGTCTTTTGCTATGTTCCAACAGCTTTTGAGCAATCAGTGGGACCGCAAGCAAATATGTTTAAAGACCCTCCATCTCCAGATCTTCTAAATGTACCCAAGAAACACAAATGGAAAAAGAAGACATCAACTAACTCTCCCAAATCATCCTCATCAAGATCCTCAAGGTCATCAAAGCCAAAAGCTACATACAATGAAATGAAGACGGCAAACCTGCTGGGATAACATGTGTAAGATTTTAAGGTTTTCGTTGCAGAATTCTGAACCACCAATGTGCATGGTGACTACTACAAGAGTCCCCTTCCAGTACATAAGATGCCAAAGAAGGCAAAAATGAAAATGTTTGAATTATGATATGAACACAAATTCTGTAAATTTAGTGAATGAAGAAATGAAATTAGCTGGGGGAAGCAGATGTCAAGGAAGCAAAGAACAACCATTGATTCAGAGAGACACTAATTTAGGTAGATGCAAGTTTTTGTTTTTTTAGAAATGTGGATTGTTGTGCTGGTGGAAAGTTTTGCTGATTCAGTTTATTGAATTGAACAAGAATATTTAGGGAAATGTGGATTCAACTGTTGTGGATGATCTCTAATTTAGAATTTTTGTTCAGAGCTTTCAAATTTTAATTTGTAATGCCAGAATGTGCAGTTCATATATAAATTTGCAGTTTCAAATTCTTGTTCTTCTACCACATCTTGATGTGTTTATTTTAGTACCACCTCTGGTTTTCTATACACTTAACACCTTTTCCCTGAGATAGAAGGGTGAACTACGTATAATATGCTTGAAACCACATCTGTTTGTAGAAACCCCTCCAGTGAACCTATTGTCTTTGCAGTTTCCAATCTTTAAAATCATTTCAAGGTTGTTAATTCTATTTTGATGATTAAATTCCAAATTTGTGATCAATATTCAATGCGGTATAATCCTACGTTTGATGGGCTCTGGGATTATTTGCACATGTTTGCAATTCGCTCAGTGGCTTGCTGAATCTTTCAGGGTTACTTTTTCACACGTGTATAAAAAAAAGTGCAATAAAACTCCAACAACTTCTCTGTCATATCAAAGGTTCACGATACCAAAAAAGCTGTTATATCAAACATTTTTTAGTACCATTAAAAATGGTTTATTATCGATCGAAGTTGAAATTTACAAGAGAATTAAAATCCTCTCTTATTCTTAGCTCGAGGTCTTGAAGATTCAGTGTCATGTATTCATTATTCAATTATTTTATAAAAAACGAATAATTTTTAACGACTTAAAATCAAAGTCAAAAAATTATTAAAATTTATAAAATTTTATATTTTTTAATGAATTAAAATTCATAACAATTTTATATATATTTAGTTGATTTAAATAAATTTAAATTTATAATAAATAATTTTATAAAATTTACGGATTAATCTATTACTATATATTATCTCAGAAAGAATTACTATAATAGCATTAGTATGGCGATGTTTATTCACAATTTCATAAAAATTTGAATACAAAAAATTTGACCTAAAATTTTAGTCGTGTATAATAGGCACAATTATACATCCATTTGGAAAGTTGCATAGTTTTTAAGATGATTTGATTAATAAAATAATGGTATCATTTAATTATTGTACTAAAATGAGTAATTTTTAGCATTTTAAGGTCAAGGTTGAAAAATTATTAAAACTTGTGAAATTTTATATTTATTTATGAATAAAATTCATAACAGTTTTATATATGTCTAGTTTATTTAAATAAATTTAAATTTATAATAAATAATTTTATAAAATTTACGGACTAATCTATTACTATATATTATCTCCTGTAATAGCATTAGTATGGCGATCACATAGCAGTGTTACTAGCTAACTTGGAAAGATTAGTTAACATTGTTCCTAAAACTTTGAGAAAGGAGAGGAACAAACATGTTCTGACAAATTATACACTAATTTTATTTAGCATGAATGATTGCTTAGTCTTGACGCTATTTGTTTATTTCCTGATTGAAGATAGGTTTCTAATAATTTACACTTTGTTGGATACACCTTAATCGACCAGTGCTTGGATAACGTTTCCTCTTCCTCCAAGAAAAGATTTCAAATTTAAATAGGATAAGCTTTAATTACTCCACCAATGATTATTTTTTTTGAAAGTCAGTAATTCAATTTGAAATATAATTTAACCTATTAGAAGACGGTGTGTTAGTGGGTCAAATTATAAAAAAATAACTGATATTTTTCCAAATACGAACTAGAGTGTTTGATTTATTGATTCTAATTATTTTTTATTTTTAAAATTTTCAAATTAGTCGAATTTGACCCAAAAAACATCTAACCTAATTATCCACTCTGGGATAGTTTTAGTTATTTATTATCAATAGTTAATGATATACCCAAGTAAAGAAAACGAGCAAACATTCATGTTCACAATTTTTAATAGACCAAACTTCTGCTGCATAAAAAGAGAGATATTTAATCTTGACTAAGAAAAATATTTTTTTTTTATTTAAAATCTTGCCGAATTTTATATTTAGAAAAGGAAAGTCCAGAATTAATAGAGTTATCGAAAGACCAGATCAATCCTCATCAGAAAACAAAGATTACTCTTATTAATGAGGTTTCTCTTTCAAATGTATCACCCCCTTGACAATTTCTATTGTCCATTTATGTGAAAGTGTTAAGGACTTTCTGTTTCATCATTGATCTCCATGCCTACATAATTTTCGTTTCGTTTTCATTCAACCTTCTGAGGATGCACAGGGATAGCAAAATGTTCGAACAGGTTCATAAACAGCTATCAATCAAATACAAACATTTGTTATTTTAGCTACAAATAGAGCAAAGAATTAATCAAACCCCAAAATCCAAATGTATGGTCCGCGGTAAGCACAATCAGTAATAAAATAAACAGCCATCTATTCCAAGCATAGATTTCAACATCTCGTAAGGCTTGATGTAGTTTGTCAAAATATGAAACAGAAGAATTCAAAGGTGAATATTTCTTCAATAATAAGGCTAAAAGGGAAATTATAGATCAAGAACATATGGTTACATTTGGAGGATCATGTGGAAAGAAGAAACCAAGGCAAAAACCAAAACTACTATCTTTAGCACCAAAGTATAACACGTCTTCATCTTTACCATCGCGTGTTATTATAATCTTTCTACTGCCATCTCGATTGCTGATTTCTACTCTCGCGCCATAACTTTTGCGGCATGAACTGAGTTTTCTTGAAGGATTTGTCTTTTTGAAACCGGATGAAGCATTAGTTGCCTTGTAACTTCCATCTTTTGAATGATTTCGATCGTCGGCTGCTGGAGGCTGAGACCAACTTGAATCTACTTTGGCTTTCTTTGCACTAAACCGATCGTCGTAAGCTTTTCTCTTTTCAGGGTTTGTCAAAACATCCACGGCTGATTTGATAAGCTTAAAAGCACCATCAGCGGCAACGGAAGGGTTCTTGTCAGGGTGCAACATCAGTGCCAATCTCTTGTACTGCTTCTTGATAACGTCGGTATCAACTTCTGGATCGGTAATGGCTAGAAGTTCATACCAGGTAGATTTCTTCGCTGCTAATTCATGCACTTTGTAGGCAGTGAAGTAATCCTCGATGTTGGGTAAATCTGGGTTGAAATCCATGGCTGCTTTGAGAGTTTTAAGAGCCATGTCTATGTTTTGAAGCTTGAAGTACTCTTCTGCGGCATCTCTGGCCTTCTCGGCCGCTAACTTGACAAGATTTGTGAGCATTCTAACTTTGAGAAAGGAGAGGAATAAACAGGTTCTGGCAATGATACCCTAATTTTTATAGAGCACGAATGATTGCTTGGCCTTGAAGCTATCTGTTTGTTTCCTTATTGAAAACAAGTTCCTCATTTAAACTTTGTTAGATGCTCCTCAATCGATTAGGCGTGAGAGGAGGTTTACTCTTCCTCTAAGAATTTCAAACTTCGATAGGATTAGATTCAATATGTGACCAATGATTATTTATTTATTTTGAATCAATAATTCAATTTTTTCAAGGCATGAACTTTGTGAACATATCTGATGTTTCAAAAGAGAGCATACGTAATCATTGTAGAAAACTGAAAACCAGCAGGTTTTCATGATTAATTCGACTGCATCACCCTAATCCATCGACAGGCCCAACATGCAATGCTTTTCCTCAAGCGTGTTAACAATTTTCCCCTGCCTATTCTGGGCCATATGGCCCTGAAACATGCGTTAACCTGAAGATAATATGAACATGTATCTCATCTGTAACAACTCTATGGAATCCCCATCTTTGAAATCCGACATTAGTGACTTGTCTTATCCATTCACGAATCGGAACCTGCAAAGCAATCCATAGAAAGGTTTTACAGATCAATTCCACTATAGGCGGCCATGTAGTTTGGTTGATGCACTAAAAATCCCAATTACACGTCAATTATATTCAAATAAAATAAAATCCTCACAGCAGGAAAGCCTCCATAGTCCCCAGGCTCCGTGATGTTCTTGGTCACGCAGCTATTAGCAGCAAGTCGCACCTGCAACCACATCTAATCAGACATCTAGCAATGAAAACAAAGTTCGCTCTTAAATCAATCAAAGAAGTCCAACATTAGTGAACCATCAAATGTGGAAATTCAAGTTGCAAGTTAATTGTTCTATACTTCCACTTCAAACAACTGTGGAATGAATAATTTGGCCCGGGCTCCAACGAACAGAGCCCACAACTTCAAGTCCAGAGCATGGTTAGCACAACAGTGAAAAAAAAAATATTCAAAAGTTCATGAACTTCTGAGTATATATAGAAGTTCGTGCTTCAGAAATCTAAATTATCATTAATTACGATGAATCTATAGAAATCATAGATCAGATTAACAATTACATTAGAGAAAATGTTTTTATACTTTTGTCCACTTCAAGTTACCTTCGACACAAAAGAGATGTGATCACAAACAGCTAACCTTCCCCCAAAGTGACATAGCCTCCTATCCTGAAGGATAATAAATGATGAAGACATAGCTATTAGGACCTTTTAAAGCTTGACACAGTCCTTTAATGGAAATTACATCTAATAAAGGCAAATCCAAAGTGCACATAAAACCTATAGAAAAACAAAGAAGAATTAACAAACGTCCCTGAACCTGCAATTCCAGTTTGTCCACAAAGCATGCAACTTTTTCCAATAGTCACATTATGGCCAATCTGCAACTTAAAGCAGATGGGTTGATGTACATTGCATATTAACAAATTCTTATAATCGCTTTCTTCTTTTTTTTTTTTTCCAGGAAAATTTTTTTCAGCATCATAATTAAAATCCGGCAGTATGTTAATTGAAGAGGCAAGCAAGTGAAAACCCGCCTGAACTAAATTATCTGTCTTTGAATGATCTCCCACGATTGTGTCTCTCCAACCGAAAACAACAATTAGGACATAACTCAGCATGCAGCTCGGATGGCTTTCAACTGCAATCAAGTTCAGGAAAATATACAATAGGCATGTTACAGACTCACGGAAGAAGTTCAAGACAACAAACATCTCACTTGCCCCCGTCAATGCAGGTATTCGCACCAATCTCCACATGGTTGCCTATCTTAAAATTGAGCATCTGACAAAAGTTAAAACAAAACGCTTCATTTGCCTATCCAAAATTTACTACATATCCAAGGCACCTACACAGCTTTTATTCAGAAAGCTAACCAGGAAAAGTTCTCATATATAATGAAAATGAAAAAATAACATCACCACCAACTTCCACCTTAGAAAATAAAGTGTACTTTCTAAAATATTTTTTAATATCAAATTCTTGATCCTCAATTACCACTTTCGAGGATGTCCTAACAAACTCTCTGTCCATGGACAAATTACAAGTGATAAGAAAACAAAAAATTGATTTTCAATTGAACGTAAACATATATCACTTGAGGCTTCTTCAACATTAATCCTTGCTCATCCACAAAAAATCCAAACCCTGTATATGAAACATGGCAGCCATTTTTAGAAGAAAACAATTGGGTTAAAATTAAAATTGCATCTCCACTTGCAACAAATGTGACTTCAACACTATAAAACACGTCAAACAACCCAAATTTGAAGAAATCCAGTCTTACCATCTTCACCAATGCACACCCCATTGTGAATTATACATGAATCACCTATAATGAAATTATTGAGTGCTTATACCTGAAGAAAGAAAACAAATGATTTAGTTTCTATCACACACTAAAAATAGTAAATGTCGTAAATTCTTGAACTATTATACCCTGTCTTCGTTGATTGACCGATAGTAATGGCAGCTCCAACAGCAGTTCCCGACCCAATACAAACATTTACACCCAGTACAGCATTTGGATGAACTACGGCTCCAACCTCGACAAGCGCCGTTGAATCAATGCTAGCTGATTGGTTAAAAAAAAAAAAAGAATAATAATAATAATAATAATGCACAACAAATGATGGATCGAGTACTGAAGCAGTCATATATTCCAGCTCAACTTTTGAAATGTATTCATATTGAGTTGTTGTGCGTTCATGAAGACTCCACGGACAGAGCTATCATGTCATCTGTCGTTGTTATGTTGGCAACTGATACCGCAAACGCTTCTTCAGCCAACGCAACCAGCATTCTCCGTTCGTCCAGTTCAATTCCCGTAAGATAAAAGACATTGTTCTGTTAATGAGGTAACTCTTTCAAAGGTATAACCCCCAGTTGACAATCCTAGGACTACTAAGGTTATTAATTACTTAATACGATGTATTAAATCTTATATTCAATATACTTATCAACTTCTTGTTCATGATTGATTCCTTGCATATATACGTGATAGATCTTACTTATTTTCTTAGCTTTGATTTCTGTAACAAGCCATTCATTTTTAAAATACAGGAAAGCAAATCGGCAAGTAAAATTTGAACTTCTAATGGTAATATTGCGATTGCTGCAAATGGTGACAATAAGGTCCAACAACAACTCTTGATCCAGTAACGTACATATGATGTATATTGCCATAATTTTAACGGATAACAGATTTGATTTTGTCCAAGACTAGTTAGAGTATGTTTAGACAGAAGCGTGATTTCTAATTATAAAATACCATTATTTTCGGGATCCAATTTCAAGAATTGGTGATATATTTTTCTTTTTCACAAGAAGAAAGTCAGTGTTCGTGTATTCAATTTATGCGGCAAGAAGTAAACAACATATTTCTTGCTGGTTATAGTTTAAAACAATAAACATATTTGACTGCATAAACGTTGCCTTTAATTTCTTGAATTATTGACAACCGTCCAAGGTCGACGTATTAGTAAAGTATCCACATTCCATAGTGTACAAGTCAATTGCGGTACCGGAATTTAGTCATTGGCGTGGGATACCACAAATTATACATTCTTAATTGCATTATCTTATATCTGTGGGAACGGAACGGGACGGGACGGAGGTATCTGTCTAGTGAAACTTGGGCAGGTGTCTCACAAAACTTACAATTTTATTGAAACGAAATATATTTAGTGTACTTTACATCCAAATTTTTGAACTCTTAAATTAATTATTTCAAGTTTTCATTCATTTTTTTTAAATATTTTTATTATATATTTTAAATTGTATTGATGATAATTTTAACTTTTATATATAATATTTTAAATTTTTTATATTGGTTATTTTAAATTTTACGGTTCAAATTTTTTATTATATATATTAAATTTTTTATTTTATATTTTAAATTTTTTATTAAAAGATATAAGGTGCATGTATTTTAAACTTGATTAGTTGCAATAATAATTAGGATCAAAAGTGGGATTACATTCTTCTCATGGATGATTTGCAAAACGATTTGTAAATCGTAGAGCAATCTAATGTAGTAAATACTTCGTAGAAAATTGCTATATTATTCTTGGCATCAATCTTATTCCCATATTAAACTTATTGCAAGTTCCTCGTTTAAATATTAAACTTAATACAAGTGTCTAGTTAAGAATTAACAGATCAACTTTTTTCTCACAGGCAATCCCATCTCCGACCCATTATGGGCAGATTCCCACACAAGATTTTTCTGTCTTCACATTATTTTTAAATCGAGTATCGTGTGTCACGGAGGTTTCTGTCAAGGTCAAAAAGAATTTTCATACATTTTTTTTTACACAAATGTGATAGTGGAGTGTTGACTTTTACTTTTAAATACATAAGGTTTGTTTATTATAGACAAACCAATGGGTTCCTAAAATCATATTACCTCTGACATGTCTATCATAAATCTCTGTAATTTCCTTTGTGTCGTCAGTCTTGCCCCTAGCTCTTAGCCTTTGGAACGTAACCAAATTTTTGTTTCTGATAACAATGTCGAGTATCTTATTCTCTGGCTCAAAAATAATTGGGACACGACACATTACACCCAACATGAATATAAAAATAATTGTGAGGGCTAAAAGGAGAACAAGAAAATGCTTGGCCCATGACGGTGGAATTGCTTTTAAAAAGAACTATACTAATAGATTGGAGTAAAAACAATTAAATTAATCAACTTCAGGATTTTAATATCTTAAATTAGTTTTTTTAATTATTTATATATGCTCTTAATTCATCGTCATGTTATTGTTGCATTGCCGTAGTGTCATTCTTATATATTTCACCGTTAGTTAGTATTGATGGATATATATATATATATATATATATATATATTTATTCCATAACCATGAATTTTTTAGCTGTGATTGCATGGAGGGGAAGGAATGGAAGCAAAATATGGATTGAACTCGGCACTGCACTGTCAGCATTCCTAATATTAGTTGCACTTTTCATTTCTTTTGTATGGAATATGAGGAGAACAAATAAAACAAATAAAAAAAATAAGTTTATTTGCAGTATCTATGCATTATTAAAAAACTTTAAATAAGATAATTTTTATTAAATTAATATTGTAGAATTGGTCTTTCCCATGACTCTCTCTTATTAACTCTTACTTTTATTTCTCTTTTTAAACTAAATTCAGTTTTTTGTTGCAGTTGAGTTACTTGAACTGGAAGAACGTAGAATTGGAAACGATTATTCAATGTTCGAACCATGTAAGAATTATATTAATTTTTAACTTCTACCTGAAATAAGTTTCCTCTTTTATTTAAAAATAAAAAATTGCATAGTTGAGTTTAAAAAATAAGTATCATATTATTTATTGAAAGTTGAAAAAATTTAGAGAGAAATAACACATTTTAACGAACAATTTATAAACTGTAAAAATGCTATTGACATGGGATTTTAGTTAATTATGACATTTTAACCCTAACAGAAATAAACATAATAAATATATTGCTGACATGGAGAGTTTGGATAAATTACGTGTTTGATCAATAACAAAATAATGACAATAATAATAATAATAACAATGCAATTTATGTAAAAGAGTATTGTTGACTTAGAATTTGAATTAACTAAGTGGTATGAATAATAACAATAACAAGAGTGAAAGCGGAATATATGCAAAAAGGAAGAAAAGTAGAGCTATTTTTGGAATTAATGGATCGTAATAAGAAATTTATTTAATTTTAATACATGTTAATAAAGTAAACAAAGTTGAAGAATTGTAAAAAAAAAACCCTTAGAGGTGTTCCAATAACATCACTCCTTATTCCTATGTATTAAAATAGTCATTAAAAATTATAACAGCTATAGGTAATTACATGTACTTCTCCTAAGGGTCAATAATAGTTTTATCCCGTCACAGAATAGTAGTTAAGTTACAGTTAAATAGTTAGGAAGCAAATTAATAACTACCAAGGTTTTCTGAGAGTCCAACACACACTGAACCTTGACACCTGAGAATACTTAAATAAATTACGACAAAATCTTAAGAAACATTATTAACCATGCGACACAACTTACGGATTTGCTGAATAGCTGCTGCGCTGTCCGAAGACATTAACATATACAAGACGTTTACAGTTATATGAGCAATGTTATATTTGTTAAGTCTATGCCTGAACTAATTCGATATACTCATTAACCTATAACATGCATGATGAAATGATATTGTAATGAGATGAAATATTTTCCCTCTTTTTCCAAAACTAAATTTCACGGTTTCTCGCAGGTAGGAGAGCAAATAGAGAAGATGAAATTGGAGATGACTACTCAAACAATATTTTAGGAAGAGAGAAGCAGGTGGAATCTCATGAGTTCCCTATCTTCCACTAGGTGTCACACTCGAGGCTACACAACATTTCTCTCATGAAAACGAACTTGGAGAAGGTGGTTTACAAGATGATGTCTTTAAGCAGCTACCCCTATGCTTTTTTTAACAGGGAGCAGAAATGTGTATGGACATTGTGACTCATATAGTACAGGGACCAAATGCAATTTTCAAATGGAGCAAGACGCCTTTGTCCTTATACATACAGTTTAGATTTTCGTCATGCTAACATTGGAAATTTAATTGCAGGGTGTATTAGCGGAAGGTAACCAAATTGCAGTGAAGTGGCTCTCAAGAACATCTGGGCAAGGCCGATAAGAGTTCAAGAACGAAGTTACTTTAATCGCCAAATTACAACACAAAAAAATCTTGTGAGACTATTGGGACGGTTTTTAGAGGGAAATGAATTGCTGCTCATCTATGAGTTAGTGGCTTTATGCCCAGCAAAAGCCTTGATTCCCTCCTTTTTGGTTTGCTTCTCAAAACTTTCTAATGCTATATCTAAGTGTTGGGTACATTTTCTTTGAACGATGCTTTCTAAGTTCCGCAAATAAAGCAGCCGTAATGATTTGTCGTATAATCCAAGCATGTTGGTATATGGTCTACATTGTTTGACAGACATAACTTCAGCATCGATCACTGCAATTGTACCCAGAACTGACTCTTTTTCTTTTTCCCCTTGGCAAAATAGCATGACAAAGTTGATAATAAAGTCATTATAATTTTCTAGATTCGGCTAGGGGTGAACAATTGGACTAGAAAAGATGCATAAGCATCATCAACGGAATTGTACGAGGCCTTTTGTATCTGCACTAGGATTCTCGGCTGAGAGTTATTCATCGAGATCTCAAAGCTAGTAATGTTTTGCCGGATAGCGAGATAACCCAAACAAATCAGACTTCGGAATGGCAAGGATATTTGGTGGAAATCAAAATGAAGCTAATACCAACAGAGTTGTTGGAACATAGTAAGTACTGCATCATCCTTCTAGTTTTTGCCAATATTTCTTCCTACGACAGAATGTTTCTTAAAATTTCGTTTTTCTAGCATGACCTCGTATGGTGGCAGCGTGGGTAACATATAACATACATTTGGTCTTTTTACTGCAAACTCTTAACAGAATGCTACCACATGATTCAAACATTATGTATAGGCTGAATATCAACCTAGCTAAGCCAGTCTTCTATTACTTTTACTTTGCTTCAACTTATGATCACATCTTATCACGAGGTTACCATCTATGAATGTCAGTGACTAACCCGACGGATAGTAAGCTATATTAGATGCAATTGATTTTTCTTTTGCATTTAATCTTATTTATTATACACATAGACTCATTCTCCTTTCTGGTGCGTTGTATGACTTAAACACATATTAGTAGATTCCCATAAATCAGAGAACGTATATCAGTAGATTTCCCATAAATCAAAAATTGGAAGACAAGAAATACATTTTTCATTCAAAAAAATTTCAAATTAATAATCTCTTTCAAATGTGCTACCCCAATTTCTGGTTCGTCTTTGCATCATTCTGTTTTCGGAAGAATTTGAGCTTCATGTGATGCATCATATTTGGAATAATGCAACCCTCTAAATTTAAGGGAAGAAAAAAAAAGAAGAATAAAATCTTTATGCGTCAATTCAATCACTAAACAAACCAAACTTGGGGGGATAATCACGTCTTGTTTAATGAAATTTTTTTACCCTTTTAATTAGAATAAAGAGATTATGGGTCACTCTTTGCACCAATTCAAATGATAAATAATTATTAATTTATTGCATATGGATAGCCATAGAATGCCGAATATATCCTCGTATAGGTGTGGAAATTGTTGAAGGACCTATGGACTCAAGTCTAGTCAACCTTGGAATTATTGTGACGTTCATTGCAAGCAGTTGCCGGCCATGTTTGGAAATTAACGCTTTACTCGCGACTAAATCAATCCGATACACCTAAGTCTAGTCAACCTGGGGATTGATGTGATGTGCACTGCTAGCAGTTTTCGGGCATCTTTGGAAATTAAGGACTAAAAATTTCCAATACGGAATAACGACATAAAAAGGACTAAAACAGGAAGTCTTTCCACCAATCCTAAACATTATGAAATAAAATAATAAAAACAAGTAATTATTTGTTTTAAATAATGCGCTGTTGCCAAAAAGTATTAATTTTTTGATACAATTGATACAAATTTTGCGTAAATTTATAAATTTAAATTAATAAAAAATAATACAATATTAAATAAATAAATATAACTCAATACAATTAGTAATTTTACCGTATTCAAATTTTAAATTCTTGATATATAAATTTATTTACTACATAATTAATTTTTTAAATAATTATATTATATTAATTTATTTATAATTTAATAATTTTATTTTAAATTTTTTAAATAATTTTATTATATTATCATATTTTAAAAATTTTTAATTATATTTATAAGAAAATTAATTAATGTTTGTGTCTATAATATTATAATATTATAAAAATCTATTATAATATATAAAATAATATGTTAAAGAGGTAATATAATTATAATTGGTATGTTAATTATGTGAGATTAAATTTTTAATATAATTATTAAAAAAATTAATTTAAATTAATTTTTATTTAATATAATACAAATACACCTTCACAAAAATACGATAATATTATTCAAATTGCCACCCCCGTAGTTGAGTCATATACAAAGCTTCGAGGCACACGTTGAAAGTCAAAAATTGAGAGCCCTTCGTGTACGCTAGCATCTGCCATTTAATTATGTCCCATCAGCCACATGGATTTTCTGCAGTTTTTTCCACGAGGAGAAAATTAATTGCTTGACTTTGCTCTGTTCGTTGTTGTCGAGGAGTCAAGTCCTTTGCGTCTTCGCCACTCGTGTCAACATCGTTTTTGGTAATGGGAATTGTTTTCATTTAAATACAAAAATAAATGGTGGATTAAAAATCACCTATGTGCAGTCTATCTTCCGCAAAACCAGTCTTGGAATTAAAAAGCTTTTCTGGAAACTGTCCATGATCCTCGTGTTTCTCTCCGTCCTAAGCTTTCTCAGCCTCACAAGAGACAAGCATTTCTGGAAAGTCCCCATGATCCTCGGGTTTCTCTCCGTCCTAAGCCTTCCCAGCCTCACAAGAGCGTATATTGGTTATTATTGCCCAAACACAACAACTTTCACCAGAGGCAGCACTCACCAATCCAACCTCAATCTTCTGCTCTCTACTCTCCGCTCTAACGCTACCCGCAGCAACAAATTCTCCAGTGGTTTCGACAACGATACTGCGGGCCAAGACACTAATAAGGTCTACGGCATGTTTCTTTGCAGAGGCGATCAAACTTTCGGCAGTTGCCAAGACTGTGTCAATTTTGCTTCCTCAGATGTAACTCAACATTGTCCTGTGGAAAAGGAAGCAATAATATGGTACGACCAGTGTCTTTTACGTTACTCGTACGAGTCTTTCTTTTCCATCATGGCAGAGCAACCCAGCATTTGGATGTCGAATACACAAAATAGTACATTAAAAGAGGTGTTGGACCGGGAAGCGTGGTATTTGATGACCACAGCTTCAGAGCGGGCTTTAGACGCCCCAAAAATGTTTGCGACAGCAAAACAAAACTTGACAACCTCTGAAACACTATACGGTCTCGTGCAGTGCACGCCGGATTTGTCAAAGGGTAATTGTAGTGCATGTCTTCAAACAGCAATTGGACAGTTGCCTGATTGTTGTAGCACTCGTAGAGGAGGAAGGGTGTTGTTTCCAAGTTGTAATATCCGATATGAACTGTATCCATTTTATAATGAAACGTTGACTGCGCCAACGGCACAAGCACCGTCACCCGCACCTACGCCTGTGCTTTTGCCTCCTGGTTCTGTGACAGATTCTAAAGGTAAGTGAATGCAATTTCAACGATCATCTTTGCCTCTAATATTCATTTTGATGAATTTACATGCAATTTTAAATCATAATCTACCATTAATTTTACAAAAAGTAAATTAAGGAAGTAACAATTTGAGCTGAAGACTATAAAATTCATTCTGAAATTTCAGGGGAAAAAAAAATCCACTTGTATTTTGGGTAAACATCATAGGAGACAATTAAATTTATAAGGCTATTAAGGTAATTGAAACAACTAAATTTTAAGCCTATCTGTTCAGTCATCAAATATTATTTTCCGAAATACAACCATAACGAAATTGGAAAATAAATTTTTTTACCCCGCACTTGAAGAAAATAAAAGATATGAAATAAAATTATTTCATTGAATGAATATCAAAAATTACAAAGCCTCTGTTTATAGAAGAGAATCCAAGATAAAATTAGCTACAATTCAAAATTAACATAAATGCAGGATTATCCGTCCCTAAATTTACTGATTAATGAGATGGTTGTCTTGGATACCAAAAATCATGTTCGTTCTTTTCATTTAATTCTTATAATTCTCCCTCATCTTGGAAAGGCAATTTTATCTGTTCACAACTTATCTTGAAATGCTTTGAATATTTAGCAAGAAAAAAATATATTCCCATCATTATTGTGCCAAGGAAATTTTCCAACTTTGGATGCTGTTAGCCAGTTAGTCATTTCTGTAATTCATTTGTCAAGGACACCTCCTAGATCATGTAGTCATTTCTGTATATTTCCCTTAGAAAGTACGAAGGGACATTGTCCCGAGGTTAGGGTTTTTATTATTATTGTTTTTAAACAAAAATATTTGAGATCACTAACCACCTTTTGAGCGGCAGATCATTGCCATAAAAATTACTTTCTAATTAGACTCTCAAATCTTTGGGTTTTTGAAACCTGCTCCGTTATCCATCTCTCTCTATCTCTCTCTTTTTTTTTCCCACCTTTTAGTACTGTGTTTTCTCTCTTATTTATTTATTTATTTATTGCTCTTGCCATACAGGAGGGAAAGGAACAAAAGCTGCATGGATTGCAATTGGTACAACTTTATCAGCAATTACAGTAGCTGGGATATTTGGTTCTTTTGTCTGGTATAAGCGAAAAAGAAATAGTCAAGGTAATGGATTTCTCTACCAAACTTTGATTTCTTAATGCCGATTTATATCACCTTTAAATTATCACAGCAAAATAAAATCTGCACATTTTTAATGCTTTTATTTATTGAGTTATAATGGTAAGATTTATTCTTCAGTGTTGTTATTGGAATCCCTCTAAAGTACTTTTAAAACCCCTCTTCTTGTCCAACAATTTTAACCTTAAATAAAATCACATAAAAATGTAATAGATATTTAGAATTAAACTCACACTGTTTAGTTTTTGTTAAGCACTATTTACAACACTTGTTATATTTATAATTTATTATTTTATTAGTTTTTAATTTCTAATGATGGTAAATTTTCTTTTCTTATGTAAATAAATAAATATATCTCTTCTTCCTTAACAATTTCAAAAGAATTTTACTAGTTTTGACTTTTACTTGTAATAAATTTCCCGCGTTTTTTTCAATTGCATATTTGAGCTCCGTAAAATTCTCTAACTTTTTATTCTTTTATTTTGTTAATTTGTTGAAAGATGATTATAAGCTAAAAAATTAAATATCATGTATTTATTGAGAGTTGGACAATTTACTAAAAAATAATGTATTTTAACCGATAGTTTATGAACCTTAAAATCATTGTTGCAATTGGATTTGAATTACTTATAGCATCCCAACCATAACAAATAAAAAAGTAATAATAATAATAAAAGTAACATTGACATAGAGTTTGAATTATACAAAATTCGAACGAATAGCAAAATGATAATAATAATAATAGGATCAATGTAAAAGTTTATTGTGGGCATGCAGTTTGAATTAACTACGGGGTTTGAACAATAAAAAAAAAGTAATAAGAATAAAAATCGGCATGCAGTTTGAATTAATTACAGGGTTTGAACAATAAAAAAAAAAGTAATAAGAATAAAAAAAAATAATTACGTTTGTGTAAAAGGAAGAAATATAGGGTTATTTTTGAAATTCATGGAATGTAAGAAGAATTTTTTAATAAAACAAAAAAGGATGAAGATTTTAAAAGACCGTTCAATAGCATCCCTATTATTCCTATGTATTCAAATAACAAGTTATTAGAAATTATAACACTTATAGGTAATTGCATATACATCTCCCAAGATTCAAATAACAAGTCATTGGAAATTATAACACTTATAGGTAATTGCACATACTTCTCCCGAGGTTCGGATTAATCATAAGTGGATGGCAGGTTTAATAATAGTTTTATCCCATCGCAGGAATGGTAGTTAAGTCGGGGCAAGTTTATGACTGAACATGGTACAAATTCTTAAAAAAAAAAAAATTCTATTAACCGTGCGATAAAACGTGGGTTCGATGTTTGTTGAATACCTTTAGCATTGAGGGAAACATGCTGCCGATTTTGCTGAATAGCTGCTGCCCTGTCTGAAGACATTAAAACATACAAGACAACCATCTTCAGTTCTCATTTGTTATTGTTGGTTAGATTATCTTTTTGATTGTCAATTTTTTTAAAATGATTATTTTACTAATTTTAATCGGTCAACTCACGATCAATGTATTCCAGCATGAGAAGATGAAACTATTATTTTGAGCAAATCTATGGTTTATCTGTTATTAACTCAAATTTCAGAAAAGGTACCATGATACCTTAGCTGTTATACGAGCAATGTTACATTAACAAAGTCTATGTCTGAACTAATTTGATATACTTATGAACCAATGAAATGAAGTTCTAATGACATGAAATTTTCTCTCTCTTTTCCAAAACTAAGTTTCTAAGTTCCTTGCAGATAGGAGAGCAATTACACAAGATAAAATTGGAGATATTTTAGGAAGGGAGGAGAAGCAGATGGAATCTCATGAGTTCCCTATCATCCCACTAGGTATCATACTCGAGGCTACACAAAATTTCTCTCATGAAAATAAACTTGGAGAAGGTGGTTTTGGCCCTGTCTATAAGGTAATCATAGGTGATGCCTTTAAGCAACTACCTCTATACGCTTTTTTTAACAGGGGGCAGAAATGTGTACAGACATTGCAAATCATATCGTATAGGGACTAAAAGCAATTTTCAAAAATAATAAGACTCTCTTTAATTTCCTTATACAGGCAGTTTAGATTTTCGCCATGCTAACATTGGAAAGTTACTTCCAGGGTGTATTAGCGGAAGGTAAGGAAATTGCAGTGAAGAGGCTCTCAAGAACATCTGGGCAAGGTCTACAAGAGTTCAAGAACGAAGTTACTTTAATCGCCAAATTACAACATAAAAATCTCGTGCGACTATTGGGATGCTGTTTAGAGGGAAATGAATTGCTGCTCATCTATGAGTATATGCCCACAAAAGCCTTGATTTTCTCCTTTTTGGTATGCTTCTCAAAACTTTCCAATGCTATAGCTAAGCGTCGGGCACATTTTCCTCGAACGCTGCTTGCTGAGTGTCGGAAATAAAGCAGGCCATATGAGCAGGATTACGGCTAGATTTTATGTCGTCTAATCCATGCATGTCGGTATTTGGTCTGCACTTTTAGCGAGACGTAACTTCCGACATCGGTCACTGCAATTGTACCCAGAATTTGTTCTTTTGCTTTCTCCCCTTGGCCACATATCATGACAAAGTAAGTAATCAAGTCATTATAATTTTTCTAGATTCAAAAAGAGGTAAACAATTGGACTGGAAAAGACGCACAAGCATCATCAACGGAATTGCACGAGGCCTTTTGTATCTGCACGAGGATTCTCGGCTCAGAGTTATTCATCGAGATCTCAAAGCTAGTAATGTCTTGCTGGATCATGAGATGAACCCAAGGATATCAGACTTTGGAATGGCAAGGATATTTGGTGGAAATCAAAATGAAGCTAATACCAACAGAGTTGTTGGAACATAGTAAGAACTGCACCTTCCATCTGTTTTTTTGCCTATGTTTTCTCCTCCTTGTAGAATGTTTCTTAAAATTTCGTATTTTTGAGCATGACCTCGTGTCGAGCCACAGTGGGTAAGCGAACATACATTTTGTTTTTTCACTGCAAGCTTTTAGCAGAATGATATCATATGCTTCGAACATTAGGTGTAGGCTGAATTATCAACCTAGATAAACCAGTCTTCTGTTTATTTCACTTTGGTTGGACTTCTCATCACATCATATCATGAGCTTACCATCTACGAATGTCAATGATTAATACTAACGGATACTGGTTTATATTAGAAGCGATTGATTTTTCATTTGCATTTAATCTTATTTTGTTTGTCCAATCACAAAACAGCGGACATATGGCCCCAGAGTATGCCATGGAAGGATTATTTTCAGTTAAATCAGATGTTTTTAGTTTTGGAGTCGTTCTGCTAGAGATCATAAGTGGGAAAAAGAATAGTGGATTTTATCTTTCCGACCACGGTCAAAGCCTCCTCACTTACGTATGTAATATAACTATTACCTTAATCTTTCTTTCTGAATAATAATTTCGAATGATTCATAGGCTAATCTATATAACATATCAGGCATGGAAATTATGGTCTAATGGAGAAGCAATGGAGCTGATGGACCCTGTTCTAAGGCCGTCATGCGTTCCCGAGGAACTGTTGAAATGTATACATATTGGATTGCTTTGTGTTCAGGAAGACGCCGCAGATAGACCTACCATGTCTTCGGTAGTGGTAATGTTAGCAAGGGACATGATAATTCTTCCTCAACCAACAGAACCTGCATTTTCCGTTGGCCGAATTATCGCGAAGTCAGGAGAATCCTCGTCGGGCCCAAAAATTTGCTCTGTTAATGAGGTTACTCTTTCAACTGTGTCCCCCCGGTGACAATTATGTTGTTCAAAGATCCATTGACAAGTTATATAATGAACAATTATGAGCTTGTGAATTTGTTTCTTCATCATTTGATTTGCATAACTGCAGAATAGGCTAAACTTTTTCAACTTTTTCCTAAAATCCGTTTAGGTAGAGCCATTTTCACCCTATTAAAGGAAAATAAACTTGGGAAAGTCCTAGCATTTCCATGCCACTGCCCTGTGTGGTATTCTTGTAAAATAAAAATGGAGGATTACAATTAATATATCTGCTCACATCTATGTATAATGTTTCGGCAAGAAAAATCATTGCTGCTCAAAGAGGTATGGTCGTGGCATATTAAATGAAAGAGTTTTAAATAGGATAATTATATTATATCAGAATTATTAATATAATTAAATTACTTAATTAATAATATAAAAAAAATATATTTATTAGTAATAATTAAAAAAATAATAAAAAATTTTATAAATTTTTTATTATTTTAATTAAATATTAAATATTTTTATTAATATTTTTTATTTATTATAAATTAATATATTTTTTATTTTATTAATTAAATATTCTCGTGTACAATACTAAATGGTTGGATAATTTTCCTAAAAGCTCTCTAGAATTAAAATATACTGTTACGCAACTAATTCCTGTCGGTTTAAGTCAAAATTAATGGATTTTGACGTGCATTTAACTCATGTAAGGTACGTTTCTTAGATAATCGGGTAGATTAAATTATCTGGCAACCAAATTCGGAACACGTGTCATCATTGGATTGGTTTGGGGCCTCCACTAACATGTTATTACAGTTGAATTTTTAATTCCTTTCCCTTTTACTGATTTTTCTGTCAATAAATCAAATAAATTAATAGATAAGATTAAGGGCATCTTTCATATAAAATTATGTCACATTTTTCTCTTATTATTTTATTTTTATATAATATGATTATATCGAGTATAATTAACATATATATGTCATAATATGCTAATTTTACCTTAAATTTTTCTTTGAACTAACTTTCATTTCACGATTATTATAGCGTGTCGGATTCAATATTGATTTTTTTTTTTTTGGGAATAATATTGTTAGTATATTGTAACTAACCATTGATGGCTTGAAATTTATACTGGTCAGCGGTACAAGAATTGTTTCATTCGAATAACCGAGGGAGTTTCCCGCATGGTGCTTTCAAAATGCTTTCATTTAAATATGGGCTATGATTTACAAGTGCAAATTAACCATTTGCGCTGCAAACAGAGATTCTACAATCTATATGAATAGACTTATTGAAAAAAAAGAGCAAGAACTGCAGCTCTATCTATAGGAACTAAAGGAGACTTCTGCTTGTTGCATATGATATTCATTACATACACTATCCTACCATCCAATTAATGGATGCCAATCTCATTTGGAATGAAAAATGTTGGGACATAATTAGGAAAAAATTTTAGATAAAACAATTATATCCATCAACTATCTTGACGTAGTGGGATAATTTAATTGATCCTTCTTTAAGACTTTCTAACACGAAATTGTAGTATTACTCATTTGCAAATTCATCCATTGTCAATTAAGCAATTTTAACGCTCAACTGGCTGCCAAAAAGTTAGTCTAAAATAGTCAGGTTATTGTCATCGATGTTTCCATGTTTTTATTCTGATGTTGTCTTCTTGCGCATCTTTTTCCAGTCAACGAATGACTGCTAAATGAATGTATCAGGCCCAGTCATTAAATAAATTCACGTCAGCCTAGGGGCTTATTTCATGTAGTGACACCTTCCCAGAAACTACACTCAAATGGTTAAAGTGGCAACGAATTTTTTTATCTGCCTACCTAATCTACTTCATCTTTTTCACAAGTTATTGTTAAATCTGGCATTTACATAGTGGTTTACAGATAAATCAAATACTAGGAAAATGATCGATATACTTTTCTACCAAGAATTTTTCCAAGACAATGCCATGAAATAAATGGTTTCAAACACCATAGATGTCATGTCCTTAAATTGATAAGAGTTTGACAAGAGTTTGAAGTGTGATTTTTTTTAATTTACAAAAATTAAATCATGCAAAAATATTAAAATTTAACTTAAATAATTTATAAATATTTTTTAATAGCAAATTCTTTTTAAACAACTTACAAAATTTAATAACATTGAAAATTTTATCCTAAAAAACTATAAAACAATAAAAACTCAATTAAATCAATTTATTACATGTTTAAATCTTCAATTATCTGAAAATTATAATAAATTTTAAATTCAATAAATATACTAATTTTTTGTATATATAAAATACACACATACTTGTATACAATATACGCACATCGTATGGTATGAGATAAAACTATAGATACGAGCAAAAGAGCTTTTTACCCGACTGAAAAATGGAAAAAGTGTTGGTTCTCTTAATCCAACTTATAAATGTGGACAGCCAATAACGGTGTATGCAAGAAATTGGTTGACCCTAGTGGGCTTCAAGCTATAGCATCAGCAATTGCAAGCTGGCAAGTTGTTTGCAACATCACAAAGCCAGCAAAAAGGAATGCTAGATGTTGCGTTTCCTTGTCTGCATATTACAATGAATCTGTTACCTTGCAATACTTGTTCCTGTGGATGTGCTGACACAACAAAATGCAACTCGGAAGCCCCAGCAATGCTTCTGCCGTCAGAAGCTCTTCTTGTTCCAATCGAAAACAGAACAGCAAAAGCCAGAGCATGGGCAAGTTTGAAACATTTTCATGTTCCGAAGCCGCTGCCTTGCGGTGACAATTGTGGGGTTACAATAAACTGGCGCGTCTCGACAGACTACATGATGGGATCATCAACTAGAGTAACGTTATTCGATTGGCTCACAGCAATTCAGTTGAAGAAAACTTCCATTGGATATGAAAAGTTTTACTCTTTCAACGGAACATTTCTTCGTAAACTCAACAACACAACATTCTTCAGGGATCAGAGGAAACAAATTATTTGATTGGGCAAACAAATGAAAAATACACAAAGGTACCAGGAAAGCAACAACCTATTGTTTCTTTCTCAAAGAAGAGAACACCAAACATCCGTGTAACAGCAGGGGATGGATTTCCTACAAACTACTTGTTCAATGGCGAAGAATGCTCGTTTCTAACACGATTATCAATTGCAAGTGGAAATCGAAATCGTGTAAATTTGTTACAGGTAGTTGCCCTCACACTAGTGGTCTTTTTGCTTATCAAATAAGGTTTTTGAATTGTTAGCACTGTCTTCTGTTTTATTGTTTATGCTTTAGCAGATGAAAATGACCCACGCACAAGCTTTTTAGGTTTGGAAAACAATTATCAGGTTCATTTCCACAAAAGCAGCTGGAAAATTCATTTTGAGTTTTGGATCCAGAAACAAAAGTGAGTGTAAATGGGCTATATTGCAGGCCTGTTGTTAACTAGTTTAGGCCCAAGTTATAAATTAGCCAGCCTCAATGACAATAACATTATTTTTTTAAAAAATTTAGATACACTGTCGGTATAAATAATATAATAAATTTATTTAATTAATAAAATAAAAAATTATTTATTAATAATAAATAAAAAATTAAAAATAAATTTTATTTTTAATTAATGTAATAAAAAAATTTATAAAATTTATTTTAATTTTTTTAATTATTATTAATAAATAAATTTTTCTTACTTTATTAATTGAATATTTTTATCACATTTTACTTGTACTAATATAATAAGATCGTTATACTTAAAATTTTCTCTTTATTTTTGGACAAAAATTTAAAATCAAAAATATTTAAATTTGTGATGATCATTTATTGTGATTATATTTTATTAGTAATTTTTGAAAAAATTTGTGAAATAAAAGATGTATTGTTTTAATTAGTACACATGACACCGGACAAGCCAAGAAAAATAGTAAGACATGCATTAAAAATGTCGAACATTGACCATTTTCATACTCAAATTCATTTCCATTGTTCTTATCCTCCTCTTGAAATGATCTCCATTCTACAAATGAACAAAGAAATTTCTGATATTCTAATGCAATGCCGGCCGAGCAAACGTTCATCTGTTCCCTTTGCAATTCGACAAAGACATCTGAAATTCTAATGTAATATGCCAGCCAAACCAAAAGTCTCTCTCTTTTTATTGCTTTACCCTGCAAAGAACTAAAACCACACATGCATGCTTTCGGCTAACAAAAAAAAATCATGGGAAACAGTAAGAGATCCTGCAAAGGCCCAAAAATTTGTTGGGGGGTTACTGCAATGTTTCTTATCACTCTCTTAACTAGGCTAATTGTCTTGACGTTTCTGACTCTGTTTAAGCCTAAATTACCTGAGATTACAAGCGAACCAGTTACCCTGGAAAGATTCAATCAGTTGGTTTTTCCAATTGTAGAGTTGAATATGACATTGGGGCTAGTTCTTACTATTGATAATCGAAATCATGGAAACTTCAAATACAAGAACAACACAGCTTATGTAAGCTACCGCGGCGACGTAGTAGCCGAAGCACCAATTGAACATGGCGAAATTCCAGCTCGAGTGAAGCATAACATACACACATCAGTAACCGTATTTGCAGATAAGTTGGTACCAAATTCACATTTTCTGAGTGATTATTTTAGTGGAGTTTTGAATTTTAGTTCAACAACAACCTTGCATGGGAAAGTAAGCTTGCTAAAATATTTCAAAAGGAAAGCAACGAGTTATAGCACCTGTGATATCACCATCTTCGTTGAAAACCAAAGTATTGATTCCGTCTGCAAATCAGAAGTTAGGTTAAAATAAATGTTCCCAAATAGAAGCTACATACCATGCACATTTATTCTTACAAAATTAATATTAGAAACTCAGTTGTTGATTCATTAAAATAGTTTGACGTTGTAATAACGAAGGTTGGTGTCTCGCTTTCAATTACCGTTATTAATATAAACTTGTGGGTAATAGAATATAAGGTGAAAATTTATTTGAACAATTATCATGCAACTTCCAAACTGGGCCATTCGTATTTTCTCATAATTCAAGATGGATTACAGCTTCAATTTACAACTTGTTTTGACCTATTTCATTATTTCACTTTTAAGGCTTACTCAAATATGAATACGTGTTTCTGTGGGCGAGGAGTGTGACTTTTAAGACTCTCATCTATACATCCACACACAGTTTCAGTTTTTTTTTTTGAACTAAATACAGTTTTTAAAGTGTACTTAAATAAATGTATACGTGCGTGCGTATATGGGTCTACTTTTTAAGACTTCCTTCTGTATATTTACTCATGGTCTCAAATTTTTTGCAATAATAATAAGAAAAAAAGAGGAAAAAAAGAGAGGTATACAGTGAGAACGAGAGACATCAAATTCAATAATCGGAAGTATGTAATAACATTATTATATCATTTATTGATCTATATTAAGTAGGTTCATAATTTCTGCTAAAATCTTAGGCAGGCACTGTGGACGGTGGAACATGCACTGGGTATAAATGTTTGACATTACGCACAAAAATGAGTTAATATATATTCAGTGAGACAATAAATCGAAATTTTTATCAGGTATGGGGTGCAATGATCAATACTGATTGCTCAGACAAATCCATTATTTTTTTTTAATAAATGATCTGCTGTGCTTGTTCACCAAACAGCACATCAACGTTTCCTTATTTTACGACCCAATTTCCTATCATTTTTTTAATGGGATATTTAATTATCGTGAATGACTGAATTAAAGATAGCATAGAGTAAAAGATTTGCATGACAGGAGCCCCATTGGCTACATTGCTTTCTATGCAAAATTACAAATAAATGTGCACATCACAGATACCTAAATATAGATAGGAATTGTGTTGGTAATGGCAAATATTTGAGGACCCTTTTGAGTCGGTGGGAGACATGAATACATTCGAAAATTTGGTATGAGATTACAGTGATTACTTCACCCATTCTATTCAATGATATTTGCCACTATGTATAATAAGTCTTGGTCTATGCAATTGCTTTCACACAAAACAATATTGCATGCAGATGATAACATGTTCCCCCACATTTGATTTTGGATGAACTTGACGTATCTGATTTACTTACTATTGCGACTTTGACTGCCTAGAGGCTTCACATCACTAATTTTTATTTGATTTGACCTCATTTCGATCGTTAATTTTGTCTTTTGTGTGAGTGTGATGATCAATCAAATGAACAAATGCTAATAATCGTGCATACAACAAGACAATCAACCGGTAAGTGAATAGAATTCGGCTTATGCATGAAGATAGATTTTTAGTTGAAATAGTTTTATTATGTTAGTATTAATAATGTGATAAAATTATTTAATTAATAAAATAAAAAAATATTTATTAATAATAAATAAAAAATTTAATAAAAAATTTTATTATTTATTTAATATAATAAAAAATTATATAATTTTTTAAAATATTTTTTTATTTATTATTAATGAATATATTTATCTTATTTCGTTAATTAAATAGTCTCATTATGTCAACATTAATATTATAATAAAATCATATCACCTAAAAATCTTTCTAAAATAAAAATTACACGAGTAATTAATAAATAATACTTTAATTAATATAATTTTAATTTAATCACGGACAAAAACAATTTAATTAAGAAGAGATGTACAAAAATGACAAGCTCATTTCATCTACGCACATCATATTCCCTTACAGCATATCTTAAATCCTTTAAACAACAACCGATCGGTCCACATATACAAACGTACATACATAAACTTTTCTTAACCATATATTAACATGATATCATATATAATTACTGTATAAAGTACTCGTGCGTATTTTATAAATTAAAAAAATGGTCTAAATGCAACCAAGCTGGCAAAACCACAAACAAAACTCAACACAATATTCATTACAACTAGATAATGGCACTTGGGGGGCTTGTATAGGTTCTCTTGACTACCAAAAATACATTTTGTAGATTTAGATTAAGTTAATATAAAATTTTAATTCTCTTCAAATGATCAAACTGTTCCTGAAATTTCAATTCTCTGTGCTGGTGTTAGCCAGCCAGGGTTAGGTTGTGGTCCAGACCATTCTTGTCAAGTCTAAAATCAAGCAAAGTCGTATTTGCACATTACTGGCTTAACATGTCTAACTAAACTCGATGTAAAAGGACAGAAAAAAATTAAATGGACTGCCTGATCGGTCTTACGTGTCTACTTAAAATCACATAAGAAAGAGAAAATTCATATAAAGAGTAACTGGATACGCAACAGAATCTTTGAGCTGATGATCGATTGATCCAGAAATAGTAAATCATGATGTTTCATTAGGTTAGCAATATAGCCGTACGATCTTCATCTCATAATAATCATCAGCACCCAGTTCACTCAAAATCCCGACTCCAGCTGGGGAAGCAAATTCATGGTATTTACTGTTCACATACACGTCTACTGATCGGTTGCTTGACTTGTTGGAACGCTGCTTCCTCTCTTCATTTTCTACTTCTACATTTCTGACCATTGTAGTTGAAAATCTGAGTTAATTTGTGCATAGAATGTAACATGGATAATCCCCTAGAAATTAGTTTATGCATTTCATTTGGAATTACAATAACCTCAACCTAACAATTGATTTATAACCTAACCCCATTAATTGGGTGTGCATTTCAAAGTATGCATGTATAAATAACATGTATATAAAGTTTTCTAGCTACCATTTATGCGTGATGTAAAAGTCAAGACACAGCTGGTAGATTTAGGCCATTGATATCCGGAGCAAATTCATACAAGTTTTCAATACGTGAAGATATGAATGAATGATTGATTAATAGCAAGATTTTACTCTAATTGATAGCTAGGTAGCTCCTATATCTATCAATTGATAAGTAAAACTGCCAAAAATTATGATTTTGAGTCGAAGAAGTGGGAACAGAGAACCCACAGAATTAATTTAGTAACCTAAGAGATAGGAGAATGCAAGGGAAGCGTGATTGTACTAAATGACCTGCACGCAGAGCTTATAATATGTTTCAGGCAGACACTTAATGGATATATATATATATATATATATATATATTTATATATATAATTTTTATATAATGGGGAATTGGGAAAATCGTTGTAGTTGGGCTCAGCAAGGAATAAAATAAAAAGATGTGTGATCTGATAGACAAATATACATGATTTGGTGCGACACTCTTCACATATTTTATAGAACACATTAGAGCGGAATGGATAATTGCATTTATCATTATTCTCTACATGAGTTATTGTACAGATGTAAAATGATAAGGATGCGTATCACTGTAATGACCAACTAATATGCAATAATATTCCAATTGAACAAAGAGATTATGAAAAGTAATTTATTACATATACATATGTTTGTTTAAGGAACTTAATTATGACATGTATCACATAAAACAATATAATTATTATCATTATGAAATGTGGAATTTGTTTTGCAAGAATAACATAAATTAATATTAAAAATTTGAAATATTGACTTAAAATTTTAAATATATTCCAGTTTTCATTATTCACGTATTTTATTAATTTAACACTGAAAATTATATCATTATATTTAAATAAAATTTAGTTAAAATTTTTGACTTAATCCTAAATGTAAATATCGAAATAAGTTTATATAACTATAATTTTCAAAAATATTTCTATAAATTAGTTTGTTTTTTAATACATAGAGTTTATATAATTATCTATAAGAATATAATGTGTCAAATCACTAGTTTTTAAATATTTATATTTAGATGTTATAAATAAAAAGTAAACATATCTTTTATATTTTTATATATTCAATTAAATTTTAGATTTTAGATTCATTTAGATTTAAAAAACAAAAAAAGAACACATACACACGCACACGAGGCTTTCGATAATATTTATAGAAGTACCATTTTACCTAGACATAGCTACTTTATAAAACATATAATTCATACAAAACAACATTTAATTTCTGTTGCCCGACAAAATAAATGATTAATTCCTACGAAACAACTAATTTGGAAAAGATAGTAAGACAATAATCCCACTTTTTCTTTATGGAGAGGACCGGATGCATTAAAGTAAAGCTAAAACCCCAATTCTTGGTGCGACAAAATGACTCAAAAGCACTTTGGGGTCTTTAATCAATAGGCTTCCCCTCAGTAATTTGAGGAAATATGGTTTTATCCTGATAAAGTAATTAAATGCAGGTAGCCTCTTTTTGCAAAAAAAATTCCCAAGAAGTTCAATATTCTCATATTCATATGTTGCTTTATGGTTGAACAATACGAGAAAGTGGAAAAATCAGGTGAATTTTGGGGAAATATTTAAGGATTATTGAATCGATGGCAGGGAATTGTGTAGGGCTTAGTTGAGGTTACTCCCTCTTGTTTCCAAGGCCACGAAAATATATATATATATATATATATATATATATATATATATTGAGAGAGTACTTAGTAGAATAATTTTATTATATGAACATTAATAACATAATAAAATTATTTAATTAAAGAAGATAGAAAAAGGTATAAATTAATAATAAATAAAAATTAAAACAAAATAAAAAGGTGAGATTGAAAATAAATGAGATAAAAAAAAATTATCCCTCTTCTCTTAGATGGTCCCATCATTTATGATATTGTAAAATTATTTTATTTAAAATTTTTTTATATGTTATTATATATTTGCTAAAAAAATTTATACAAAATAGTTATACGGTATTAACATCAATAGTATGATAAAACTACTTAATTATAGAAAAAAAATAATATAAATTAACAAAAAATTAAAAAATTAATAAAAAATACAAATTGATGAAAATAAAAGATATTGTGACATTTTTTTATTTTTTCTATTTTCCACCAACCCATATCATTCTTTCTCGTTTATATAAGAATAATTGTTCTATATAAAACTCTCTTTATTTAATATAATATAAAAATTATGATATTTAGAACTGATTAATACACTCGAATTTTAATTGAAATACGTAATAATATTAAACTCTAATAGATTTCATCCGAAATTTAATCAACCTCTCATAAAGTATTCACAAAGTATAACGTAGAATCATATCACTGAACCATCATTTTACAATTGTATTTTTTTTCTGTCAAAGTCAAAGCAAGAAAATAAATCGGAAATGTAAAGGATGATCAATGGGGAAGGGAGGGGATAATACTTATATTTAATTAATTAATGAAGAAAATTTTGTATATATTTAGAAAGAAATTAGTCGAATAAATGTCATTTAATTGGCTTAAACGACTTTCTTATATTTTCTTTACAATGACATGAGCATATCTTATTGATCATCATATTGATCAGTGTGATCATAAATTGACAAAATATCACGTTCCATGCTTAAAACATTTAATGTTGCTTTCATTTATTTTGCACACCCTCATACGAAAACGTGATAATAACTTTGTAGCTCCATCACGCACTCAGACACATACATAGAAAACTCCCTTCATTCGACAACTAGCCAGTTATCAACTGCAAATTTTTATTACTCCTCCGACCTTTGAAGATAAATAGATGAATAATTGGATTCATGGCACATGCATTATATATGCTAGGCTGGATGAAGAAATATGTGAATTCAGGTTATAATCATTATGTACGAAAATACATACGATGGATTCATGTATGTAGATAGATAAAAATACAGTCATAACGTACGAGAATACGGGCAATGTAAAAGAGAAATGGTTGAAACCTTTTTTTTTTTTGGAAAAAAAAGGAATTTGGAAGCTGTAATCATTTCTCTTGTTCTCTCTCTTGAAATGACACCTCTCACCAGAAATAAATGCATTTACACCATCTCAATACGATATGCAATAACTCCTCTGTTGATACATCCTCCCTATACTTGCATGCTCTACGTCATAGAGGTATCACTATACACGTTGACGGTGAAGCAATGGAAATTAAGGTTTGTTACGAGGACAAATATACTGACACGCAAGGGTGAAAAATGGTTGAAAGTTTTTAATTACTGGGGCTGTAAAATGTTTGCAATATTCGTCTCCCCTTACCAATAACCCAGAGGAAAATCTAAAATAAGAGATGCTCTCTTTCTCTATTGCAATTACACCTCTCACTAGCCATAAATGCTATTAAACCATCTCCATACACTCTGCAATAACTCCTTTGCTGCCACATCGTCTATACCTGTTCCTTTCCATCTCCCTCTTTCCACACTCTCTTCGAAGCTCTTCTTCTTCTCCTCTCTCTCTTTTGATTTTATTTCCTCTTTTTCCTCGTTCGTTCCGTCTTCCTGTGTGTCCCTTTTTTTTTTTTTTTTCGTGCCTCCTTCTAATCCTCTTGAAACCTTTTTTACAAGGTCTCTCTCAAAACACTCCCACACACCTTTACAGCACAAAATAGTGATTTTCCGGCGGCAAAGAAGTTCTAAAAGGCTTGCTATTACATGTATGCTATTACAAGATCTCTCTCATATTAATTTTGTTATCTTTTTCAGCTGGTGCTTTTAATCAAAATTTTCCGTTACTATTTTGCAGAGAGAGAAACGGAGAAGCTGGATACGGCGAGATCACAGTGAGCGTTATAATCTTTGGCTGAGTTTGGGAGTGTCAAATGGGTTCTCAAGTGTCAACTCTTTCTTGTATTTTTCTATATCTGTTGTTTTGGCACGTACAAGTTGAAAGACTTGAGACTTTTTGAGATAAGACCAAAACCATAGTCCTTTCTGCTACTACGCAAATTGTAAAAATCCCATTAGCGTGCTCAGTGAAAACCAGAGAATCTATTAAATCCAGCCCCACAAGCGACAATCTTAAGAAACCAACCTCAAAACCTAATAAGAAGATGGTGGAAGAGAGTGATAGAGATGGGTGCTTGGGGTTGGAAATTTAGTGAAAATACTTCCTGAAAATCACCAGCCGCCCCATTGAAGAACGAAGAACTAGGGTTCCACTAATTAGCTGGTTTGTTTCAATTTTTGTGTTTTTTTTTTTTTTTTGTTCGTCTCTCCCCTTTTTCTCTTCCTCTTCATATGCCCTACATATTATTAGTACTCTGAAATCGTTCCAGTATATTTTTAAATATTATCATGTGTTATATATTGGAGTTAAAACTTTCGGCGAATTTATTAAATATCGTGATATTCGGTTAGCTTTTTAAAAATATTTTAACAACTATATAAACCTTAACTCGTAATTGGATTGTATTCTGGTAGTTGGGATTAAGTATATAACCAAAATATTACGAGCAAAATAATCCTTCTCCAAAAAAATGAGTTTCCTTCTTTATTTCTTTTGAGGAGAGAGAGGGGTGCACATGGTACAAGCAAATGGTTTTGTAACTACGGTTTAGAGCCTTTGTACTTGTATAAATCCCTAGCCCTACCGTGTTTAAATGCAAATATAATCTCCTTCCTTCATTTAAGCACTCTCACTCTCGCTTTGTTTTTTTCCTTGGTCATATAATCTATGTTTTTCCCTCGAATTTCCCCGTTTCTCTAATATGTTAGTCGTCTTGTATTTTCCTGGCAGATCAAATATTCGTAGCTCTATTTTAGGGATTTGTCCATATGTTTCAGCCAAACATGTTTGAGAGTCACCATATCTTCGATATGACCTCGAAAAGCTCTGAAAGTGACTTGGGGAAGCTCAAAGACGATGACCATGAAACTAAATCGGGTACTGAGACCATGGAACCTCATTCTGGTGATGATCAAGATCCTAGCCAACGCCCCAAAAAGAAGCGTTATCATCGTCACACACAGCGCCAAATCGAGGAAATGGAAGCGTAAGTGATCTCGATCTTATCATGAATCCAAGTCCATGAGCCTGAGAGAGTAATCTATTTCTGTTGGTTGGTAATTTGATGCATTACGGCTTTTGTACTTTGTTTCTTAGTTTCTTCAAGGAGTGTCCTCACCCAGATGATAAGCAAAGAAAGGAGCTGAGCCGTGAGTTAGGGTTAGAGCCTTTACAGGTCAAATTTTGGTTCCAAAACAAGCGCACCCAAATGAAGGTAACATATCTACAAAATATATACACACAAAAATTCAACGCTTGAGACGTTTCCGAAAAGAAATATATTCCAAAAGATTTGCATTTGTTCATTGACTTTCCATAAATTGTTGTAAGAAATTGCGAGTATTTTTGGTATGTGTTAAGTGTATTATTTTCAACACTGATTATCTACCCCGCTGAAGATAACTTTTCTCCATTGCAGGCCCAGCATGAACGCCATGAGAATCAAATTTTGAAGGCTGAGAATGAAAAACTTCGCGCTGAGAACAATAGGTACAAGGAGGCCCTTGGCAATGCTACTTGTCCCAACTGTGGAGGGCCAGCGGCTCTTGGCGAAATGTCCTTTGACGAACAACATTTGAGGATCGAGAATGCTCGTTTTAGAGAAGAGGTTATTGCAAGAGAAAACATATTAATCATTTTCTAACATGTTTCTGAAACCAACTAGCATGAAATCTTTATCCAATGATGTGTTCTTTGCTTGCAGATTGATAGGATTTCTGGAATTGCTGCCAAATATGTTGGCAAGCCCTTGTCTTCTTTCCCTCAACTGTCTTCTCATTTACATTCCCGTTCTCATGATCTTGGGTTTAGCAATCTGGGGATACAATCAGGCTTTGTAGGGGAGATGTATGGAGGTGGTGGCCTCACTAAGTCAATTTGTGGACCTGCTGAGGCAGATAAGCCGATGATTGTTGAGCTTGCTGTTGCAGCGATGGAGGAACTGATGAGAATGGCTCAGGCTGGAGAGGCATTGTGGACTCCTGGCGATAACAATACTGAGATGCTAAATGAAGATGAATACTTGAGAACTTTTCCCGGAGGAATTGGGCCAAAACCTTTGGGGTTAAGATCTGAAGCTTCAAGGGAATCTGTGGTTGTTATAATGAATCATATTAACCTTGTTGAGATTCTCATGGACGTGGCAAGTTTCTTCTCTCCTTAATTAATTTTAGTGTTCTTCTCCTATTGTTGAGATCTAACGATTGGATCTCTGATATGATAATTTTGAATGGTTTGCAGAATCAGTGGTCAAGTGTGTTTTGCGGTATTGTTTCAAGAGCTATGACCCTAGAAGTCCTATCTACAGGAGTAGCAGGAAACTACAATGGCGCATTACAAGTGGTACCTATGATATTGATTTTCTTCCTCACTCGTTTTAGTATTTTGTTTAGCCAAGTTATTAACTTAATTAAATAATATATAATGATTTTATTAGAAAGATTATACCGTGTACTCTAAAGACAAATATTAAAAAAATTTTGTAGCTGCAAGTTAATCCTCCTTAGAATCATTCTTGTATGAATTATTTCAATTAAATTGTCAAGGATACCTAACACCTCATGCTTGTTGTTTAGATGACAGCTGAGTTCCAGGTCCCATCACCTCTAGTGCCTACTCGCGAAAATTATTTTGTAAGGTATTGTAACCAGCATCCTGATGGAACTTGGGCAGTAGTCGATGTTTCCTTGGACAACTTAGGCCCAAGTCCTATATCGAAGTGTCGAAGAAGGCCATCAGGCTGTTTGATCCAAGAATTGCCAAATGGCTACTCGAAGGTGCTGCTTCTCACTTGAATTCATAAGTTGTTTGCTTGAATTAGTCTAACTATATTACAAAATTGTCAGTTAATTGTGACGGTCTCGTCATTCTTTAGGTAACATGGGTCGAACATGTTGAAGTGGACGAGAGATCTGTTCACAATATCTATAGGCCACTGGTCAATTCTGGCCTTGCTTTTGGAGCAAGGCGTTGGGTGTCCACATTAGAACGACAATGCGAGCGTCTTGCAAGTTCAATGGCCAGTAACATTCCAGCAGGAGATCTCTGTGGTAATGGCATATTAATTCTTTTGTATTGGCAAACTTATTTAAAGAATAAGTAAGGACAACTTGTATTTTGCAGTGATAACAAGTCCAGAAGGGAGGAAGAGTATGCTGAAGCTGGCAGAAAGGATGGTGACAAGTTTTTGCACTGGCGTTGGTGCTTCAACTGCACACGCTTGGACAACATTGTCGACAACAGGTTCTGATGATGTAAGAGTCATGACCAGAAAGAGTATGGATGATCCTGGTAGGCCTCCTGGTATTGTGCTAAGTGCTGCAACTTCCTTCTGGATTCCAGTTCCACCAAAGAGGGTTTTTGATTTCCTTCGGGATGAGAACTCTCGGAGTGAGGTATATGAATTCACGAATCTTGAATTACTTTGCATTGTTGTCAATCGTACTTGTTAAAAACATAAACTACGGTTTCTTAAAAAACATGGCCCAATTTCTTTGATCTGAGAAATTGCATGACTTCATGTTCCTTAACAATTAAATATCTTTGATTTGGGCAAACATGTTCCTTAACAATATCATTGAACCATTGTTGATGATTAGTATTCCATTCTTCAAGGAGTATAAGGTCTCTATTACTTTGCATCCTGTTTTGGATGAATAAACTTTGTATGTGTCTTTTAAAATCAGCGTGTTTTCTTGCACAAATGCCATGTAATGTCCTCTGTACGGTTTCAAACTACATGAGATGTCTATGAAGCGAAAAAGCTGTTGAATGTTCTCTAAGCTTATACTGTTAATTATCAATTTCACAGTGGGATATTCTCTCAAATGGTGGCCTAGTTCAGGAAATGGCTCACATTGCAAATGGACGTGATCCAGGAAACAGTGTTTCTTTATTGCGCGTAAATGTAAGTGGCAGATGAGTTTGTTTTAGGCTTAACTCATGGACGTATATGAAATAACTTTATCACATCAATTCAACTAACATTTCTACTTCTCAAAATTCAGAGTGTGAATTCGAGCCAGAGCAACATGCTGGTACTACAAGAGAGCTGCACTGATTCTACAGGCTCTTATGTGATTTATGCTCCGGTTGATATAGTTGCAATGAATATGGTCTTGAGTGGCGGAGACCCAGATTATGTTGCTCTTCTGCCATCAGGGTTTGCTATCCTTCCTGATGGCCCAGGACATAACGGAGGAGGAATTCTTGAGGTTGGTTCTGGTGGCTCTCTTCTTACTGTTGCATTTCAGATCTTAGTTGATTCGGTTCCAACGGCAAAACTCTCTCTTGGATCGGTAGCAACTGTGAACAGTCTAATCAAGTGCACTGTTGAAAGGATCAAAGCTGCAGTAATGTGTGATAAAGCATAATTGAGAGCCCGCCTAACTGGCGGTGAGTGAATTCTACAAACTGAACTATCTTTGTATCAATTCATCTTTGTTGGTAGGATAGCTGCTTTAGATATGAACTAGAACAAGCAACCAAGAGATATGTCTTTATCATAACTCTAAAACATGGATTGAAAAAAACTGGGATAAATCCGTTATAAAGAATAATGCACAAGTCCTTTTAAGTATAGCTGGAATATGGAATTGACAATCTTTTGTTTCTTATTTCCTGTTTCGCAGCTGGAAGAAAAGAAACAAGTATGAATATGGTGTTTGCTTCAAAAAGTCCACAAATAGTAGAAGTCAAGAACGCACCTTAGTTGATCCTTGCTTTCTGGTGTTTTTTTGGCCATCGAAGCTGTCAAAAAGCACTTCCCCAGCAAGGGTAAAAGGTTCGGGTATTGACTTCGCCAAAAAAAGATGAAAGTGAACTCAGAATTTGTTGCATATGATAGAATAACTCATCACCCCCCCCCCACCCCCCTTCACCTTCTGTTTTGTTTAGCTCTAATTAGACTAGCAATAGGGTTCATGTAGGAATGGTTGTCGAATTGTCTAATCTTTTCTTTGTTTAATATGCATGTGCTCTTAAGGAGGTATTAGTTGAATAGAACTTGGAATGCTGGAGTTTACACCAACTAACAAGGTTGGTATCTGTTTTTTGTATATTTTAATTGACTAGCAACTGTATGTGCTACTTGTTGAAGTCATCCGAGTTCAAGTGAGAGTTTTGAAGCTCAATTACTGGCATAGAATGACAGGTTTATGTTCTCAGATTCCTAATAAACCAAGCTTAACACAAGCATCATGACCACAAATATTTTTAGTACGTACGAAGGAGCCTAATTAAGAGGAAAAATGTTAACATTAATGACTCAGAGAAACAAGTTTGTTAAGTTCGTTAACAATCGGTAGATAACAAATTTGATTGAACAGTGATTTAAACCAAGTAATTGAAAAATCTATACAACCGTAAGGATTTAGAAAATCTATAAGAATTATGGATGTCTTCCCTGGAACAGGGAGGAATGAAATTATTTTAGGAAGCACATCTCAGCTTAAATTTTGCTATCTACATCTATACTTCATAAACAAACACAATTTAGTAGCAATTTATGCCGACGCATTAACAACTAATGTTTTTTCCCCAATCAACACCAATGTCTCTGTTGCCTCTTGCTCAGATGTCATTCTGATGCACAATTTCTAACCATTAAATATCCTGTACAAGTATGCAATGCCTCTGCCAATGGAAGAATTGAAAAGTTTAGAATTGCAGATATTTGTCTGACATGGGAAATAAGTTTAAAGCATACTAACTAGGCAACTATTAAAGGCTTTCATCTTGAACTACCCAGGTCAAGCTACTGCCACATTAACTTCAGCATATCTATGGTCGTATGGGTAGTAAAATTTTTTTTCCCAGCCAAACAATCATAGCTATCCCAGAAGTTTTGTACAATGAATTTACTATCTGGGACAACTTTTATGAGATACCTAAAGTTGTTGAACCAAATCAATTTATATATATACGAAAAATTAAGTTTACCATAGAGGCCCGCCCTGGAGTTAGGTGGTTTTCACTTTTTTCCAGCAAAATTTTCGTCACTGAGTCTAGCTTTTGCTAAACATAAGCACTTCAATGGGGTAAAAGTAGCAGACAGTTGCTGCAAATATCAGACCCCGTTTCCCAATTAAGCTCGACACATGTTTGCTCTAATTTTAATTCTCAATTCAGTTTGTTGAAAATTTGCAGTCCAGCAGCATATCATATGTCCCTTAAGAAGAAAAACTGAAAAAAAAAAAAATAGAAGAAATTTAAAATAAATAAAAGATTTTTATTAATTAATGATCATTGTTCACGAACTCTCTCTGCACATAAATTTCTACTTATTTAATAACTCTGCACCATTTCTGTGAAAGTTTTAACCTGGGCTTGAATTTGAATTTACACAAGATCTTTACATCTTGTTAAACTATCTTTTTTTTAATCACTCAAACTATCCCTACTGATTTTTAACACCCTTTTCGAAAATTGTGCTGGAAGTGAAGGCAGTCCAAAAATAATTGAGAATTGTTTTAGCATTGGTTGCCAATCTAGCTTCTCGTAATGAATATGTTGTATCTAAACCAAGAATAAGAGCAAGAGTTTCTTCTTAGAATGTGCTTGTGTTTCATGCAGGAAGATAACAATTAGACTTTCACTGGATTTTAAAATTCTTTTGTTTTAATTTATTGCAGCATTGGAATGGTATATCTATTTTCGAATTGGAATGATAGTTTGGTGGGACTTGAGCCTCTTTGTGTGCATATATTTTGTGGTATATTTGCTGAGAGCTTAGACATAGAGAGAGAGAGAGAGAGAGAGAGAGAGAGAGAGAGAGAATTACGGCAACAAATAAAAAATGATTAAATGCTCAATTAAATGACTAATAGGGAGGTAAAAAAAACAAAAAAAAAAAAGAGAAAATTTGTAAATAAATAAAATTAATATTATAAAAAAAATTATTTAAAAATATGTTAATTTTTTATTTATTATTAATAATTATTTTTTATTTTATTAATTAAATAATTTTATTAATATAATCGGCACTTAACATTCTCACGACCTTGTCCAGAGATTATCAGTTGCCACTGTTGTTGATGAAAAACTGTATTGAAAAAAAAGTATCATGGCGTCAGATTGCCTGGCACTGCTGTGCAGTAAACCAAGTAAGACATTCATCATCTGCCACCAACAAAATAAGTTGTCATAGCGCAAAAGACTACATCAGAAAGGAGGTCCATTTCAGAACTGCAATGATCGTTAATTATTTACATAAATAAAGCTACCAGAAGCCCTTTACTTTTCTGGAGAAATGGGAACTATATTGCGAGGTAATATTTTTATTTAAGCAATTAACAGATTGCCTGAACTTTAACACCGACAGAGCTTCACAGATGACTGAAACTTGTCCGGCTGCTTCTCTACCCTTTTTCTTCTGCTCTAAGCAGAGGCATAAATGGTGTTTTAAGTTGCAGTCGGTCTTTCATTGAATTCCTGAGAAAAATTAACGCAAGGTTGCTGATAGATTATCAGCTAAGGCCATTCATTTTCTTTTAGCCCAAACACACAAAGCTAGCTGGGCCAATTGGGCTATTCGTTCAATTTCAGAACTGAATGAAGGGATCGATATCTATCACCACCCACAATTCAACAAATGAGATTCGTCTATCACCACCCACAATTCAACAAATGAGATTCTTCAAGTTAGAGAAAGGTGGTTGATTTTCTGGTTCTGTGGGGTGAAACGCAAAGAAATTTAAAAAAAAAAAAAAAGATGTTTGAACTAACAAGTGAAGAATGTGGGTGCTTGCTTTCCAGATGTCCACATTACAATTACAACGTGCGAGATTCATCCCATTTGATTGAGAACATTTTGTGGGTGGGTGCTTGCTTTCTAGATGTCCACATTACAATTACAACGTGCGAAATTCATCCCATTTGATTGAGAACATTTTGTGGGTGGGTGCTTGCTTTCTAGATGTCCACATTACAATTACAACGTGCGAAATTCATCCCATTTGATTGAGAAAACGATCCAATGCATTACTCAATTCCGTGCATGCAACTCCAGCTTCAACTTTTCAATGCAAGTCGGTGCAATTGTTGATAGTGATAACTGAAAGTGACCAGACATACCCGCAATTCTTTTAATAATACCAACATTAATGCTCTTTTTGGATATACTAGTCATTGATTATTAATGGCATAATAGTGATGCGTCTACCACTTAATTATTTGATTAACTTTATGGTAGATTGATAGATACCACTGTTCGATTAAATGTTTCCTCCCTTTTTTGGATATTTTTATACCCATTTTATTAAAAAAGATAAATGAATAAATAACCTTATTAGATAAATTAAGCAAACCTACTTTAAAACGGAAATTTGGAAACCAAACAAATAGATTTCTGGATAAGAATGTGAGAATATAAATTAAGATGGGAATTAAGAAAAAGACAACTAAAAATAGAGAAATTTGTTTAAATAATTATATATTTAAATTTATTTATAAAAATTTGAAATAATAAGTATATCAAATTTAAATAAAAATATTTTCATAGTCAAAATTTACAATTTTTTGCTTCAAAGTTTCAATGTGCTAAAAAAACCACTTTGAAACTTCAAACTAAAAATGCAAGCTTTGTTAAAATTTGACCATGAAAATATTTTTATTTAAATTTGATATATTTGATTAATTTGATAGAAAATAAAGTAACATGATTATTTTCTTAATTAAGTTTAAAAAGTGGATTTTTTTATTAAAAAATAAGAAATAGCATAAAAGAATGGAAAAGGATCAATGTATTTGGGATTTTGAGGGGTTTATGGAATTTATTTTTTAATTTAAATTTTATATAAAAAATTTTATGGATTTAAATGGTCTCAATTAATTTTTAATTAAGGGCCTAAAATATAATGAATGTGTGATTAGAGTTAGATGGGTAATTCATGAAATTAATGTAAAGAGTCCTTTTTATTATTGTTTATTAAATTTTTGTTTACTGAGGGGTGGTGAACTTTGGGTTGCGTTGTCCATGGCACTCACTGCAACAATGAAGATCATCATTGACTTTTAATTAATAAATAACATATTGACTTTAATCAATAATTTTTTTCAAAAAATAATAATATTAAACTTTTAAAATTTAGATAATGTTAACATTAAAAATATTATTAGATAAAAGTGAATACATATTTACGGGTGTGTATTAAAAAAATTAAAATTAAAAATAATAATTTTTGACACGACCTATTAATTTAATATAAATACGACACAAAATTTATGAGTATAAGTTGACATAAATTAGCATAACTAGTAATATATCGAGTTCTAATTTAGAATTTTTGATAAATAAATATGTTTATGATATGATTAATTATTGAATAATTAATTATACTAATTCATTTATAATTTAATAAATTTATATTATATTTTTATTTTAAAATTTTTTAGTTATATTTATTTATTTTTAAAAATATTTATTTATATTTAGAATAAAATTTATTAGTATTTAAAAAAGATTATCATAAATTTAAATCAAAATTTACTAAAATATAAATAAAAAAGTATTAAATAGGTAATTTGATTACAATATGTGTAATTGTTTAATAATTATATCGGATTATAATTTTATTTTTTTATAAGATTGTTAAATATTTAATTTTAGATTGATGTTATTTCACATGACACAAATATAAAATAGTTATACAAATTATTACCCTTACTTAGTATACACAATTAAAAAATAAATATTATTTAAAATTTAACATGTGTCGTAACTAGCTATATCTGTATATATTAGATAATGATCCTATTTTAATATTTTGTATTCTTAATTTTTAAAATTTTAATTACACGAATATATAAAACATAATAAAGGGTTTAGATTTTATTTTAATTAAATTTTTTATTTTTTAAATATTTTAACAAGAAAAAGTTAATCAATAATACAAAAGATTAGGACTAAGAGAGGGCTTAATCTATAAGAAAAATATTTAAAACGTGTTAAATATTAATAAAACTTGTTTATTTCATTTTATATAAAAATTTCGATGAAACAAGATATCATATCATAAAATGTAATAAAAGGGTTTAGATTTTATTTTCATTAAATTTTTTTTGTTTTTTAATATTTTAACCAAAAAAAAAAGTTAATCAATGATATAAAATATTAGGACTAAGAAAGGGTCTAATTGGTAAAAAATAATAATAATAATAAAACAAAAAAAAATTGACATGTGTCAAATGTGAATAAAATCGTTTATTTCATTTTATATAAAACTTTCTATGAAACAAGATATCATAACGGCAAACCTGCCGTCGCCACAAAATTTTTGTTATATTATATGTAACCAAAGACTGCGCGTTTCTTCAGGAATCACGAGCCAAATCCTCTCTCAAGTCTCAATCTCCATACATCAAAGCACATACAAATCATGTCTTGTGCCCATATGCATGTAGTTTGCAGTATGAATACTTCTACCCATGGTCAGAAATTACGTCTAGATAATATGCAATTATCAATGAGAAAGAGTAGAAGTAAAATTTGTCCTGCCTCGGTTGTGTGTTTTCATGGAGAGGCACAAAACTCAGAATACAAATTTACCTGGATTGACCGATCTGATCATGAAGACGCCGTTGACAAAGAGACTACCTGAAACTGAAACTAAGCAAGAGTGGAAAGTTAATCCAGGAAAATTTGGTGGGTTTGGAGGAAAGTTTATGCCCGAGACTTTAATAACTTGTTTGAGCCAATCTGAAGCTCAATTCAAAATTGTTATGCAGGATTCAAAGTTTCAGGTTTGTAATTAACACAAATTTTGAGTGACTGTCAATGAATTGCAAGGAATCCACGACATGAAATAGCTATTATTTCTTTCTGCACGGGAGGAGCTGTCAACCGCATTAAGAGACTACGTCGGACGGGAGACACCTCTATATTTTGCGCAGCGGCTCACAGATCACTACAAAAACGAAAACGGAGAAGGGCCGGAGATTTATCTGAAAAGAGAGGACCTCAACCATGTGGGGGCACAGAAGATCAACAACGCCATAGCGCAGCCAATGATAGCCAAACGCTTGGGCCGGAAAACTTGTTGAACCAAATCGACTTATATAATACGAAAAATTAAGTTTGCCATAGACGGTCGGACCTGGAGTTAGGTGGTTTTCGCTGTTTTCCAGCAAAATTTTCGTCACTGAGTCTAGCTTTTGCTAAACACGAGCACTTCACAGGGATAAGAGTTGAAGACAGTCGCTGCAAATATCAGACCCCGTTTCCCAATTTAGCTCAACACATGGTTGCTTTAATTTTAATTCTCAATTCAGTTCGTTGAAAATTTGCAGTCCATCAGCATATATCATATGTCCCTTCCAGCTTTCTCATGCCACAAATTTAATGAACATTGCTCAACATGGGCAATACATCTCGGCAATTCAAGAAAATCTAAACTGTAAGATTCCAACTCCCCCGCAGAACACTATTAATTTCACAAGTAAATGTAGCAAATTGATAATATACTAGCCAAACAAATAACTATTGCTACAAGTTCGTCTGAGAATTGATTTTCAGCTTCAGAAGGAAAAGAAAAACCCAAAACAAAAAACTTACCTTAATTGTCTGGAGATTATCAGTTCACTGTTGATGATGCAAAACTGGATTGAAACTGTCCTGGCCTCAGACTGCCTGGCACTGCTTTGCAGTAAATTAAGTAAGACATTCGTTATCTGCCACCAACAAAATAAGTTGTCATAACGCAAAAGCCTACAGCAAAAACGAAGTCCATTAAAATGGAAAGCTGAATACTGCAATGATCATTAATTATTTACATAAATAAAGCTACTAGAAATCCCTTACTTTTCTGGAGAAATGGGAATAATATACTTATTTATGCAATTAACAGATTGCCTAAACTTCAACACCGACAGAGCTTACTAGATGACTAAAACTTGTCCTGCTGCATCTCTTCCTTTTTCTTCTGCGTTAAGCAGAGGCATAAATGGTGTTTTAAATTACAGTTGGGCTTTCATTGAATTCCTGAGAAAAAATTATTATTACCTTTCTGTAAATTACCAACTATAGTAATTTTAGAAATTGTACATGTATTTTTTTTTGCTGGGCGAGTGTCCATCTGTGTAGAACAACGCGACCATGCCAAATAATCAAATATCCCTCGCATTTATTTTCGTGGTTTGGGTGACTGGAAAACACGACTTGGAAAAGGGCAAAAATATCTAAGAACATCCATTTGTCTTTTAGCTCAAATAAACCAAGCTGACTGCGCCAATTGGGCTATTTTTTCAATTTCAGGATTGGATCAATTGATCAGTAGCTGTCACTGTCAACAATTCAGACAGTCAGAATGTATCTATCATTTAACAATTTTCTTAAATTATTTTAACAATTTACATAAAATAAAAAATTGAAAATTTCAACTTTTTTATATAAATTATTTCGAATTAATCAATCCCCAAGACATGACATGCTAGGAACGTGTTTAGATAAGACATCTGTAAAGGTTATTGGTTAGATTGGTGGTGTTATTGTCTGAATTGACCGAACAAATTAAAAAAAAAAAAAATCGGGGCCGACGTATGAGTTCATTAACAGAAATTGTGTGGACGCTTGCTTTCCAAAGGTCTACATCTGAAACACTGAACACGTGTGAAATAATAATGAAACACGTTTATTTCATTTTATATAGAAGTTTCAGCTAGGACGGAACAAGATAAAGCGACAACAAACCACAAAATTTTTGTTACGTATAAAAGTAACCATAGACTGCAAGTTTCTTCAGAAATCACAAGCCAAATTCCTCTCCCAAGTCTAATCCCCATACATCAAATCACATACAAATCATGTCTTGTGCCAGTATGGTTGTAGTTTGCAGTATGAATATTTCTATCCATGGTCATAAATTACATCCAGATAATGTGCAATTATCGATGAGTAAGAGTAGAAGTAAAATTTGTTCTGCCTCGGTTGTCTGTGGTTTGATGGAAAGGCACAAAACTCAGACTACAAATTTACCTGGATTGACAGATCTGATCATGAGAACGCCGTTGACAAAGAGACTACCTGAAACTGAAACTAAGCAAGAGTGGAAAGTTAATCCAGGAAAATTTGGTAGGTTTGGAGGAAAGTTTGTGCCCGAGACTTTAATTGCTTGTTTGAGCCAACTTGAAGCTGAATTCAACATTGTTATGCAGGATTCAAAGTTTCAGGTTTGTAATTGACACAAATTTTTGAGTGACTGTCAATGAATTGCAAGGAATCCACGACATGAAATAGCTATTATTTCTTTCTGTACAGGAGGAGCTGTCAACCGCATTAAGAGACTACGTCGGACGGGAGACACCTCTATATTTTGCGCAGCGGCTCACAGATCACTATAAGAAAGAAAACGGAGAAGGACCGGAGATTTATCTGAAAAGAGAGGACCTCAACCATGTGGGCGCACACAAGATCAACAACGCCATAGCGCAGGCAATGATAGCCAAACGCTTGGGCCGTAAAAGTGTCGTGGCAGCAACCGGTGCCGGCCAACATGGCGTTGCAACAGCCGCTGCTTGCGCCAAACTTTCTTTAGAATGCACTGTGTTCATGGGCACCGCTGATATGGAGAAACAATCCTCTCAAGTTCTCTTAATGAAACTACTCGGCGCACAGGTACTGTGTTTTATAATTAAAGCTCGCACGGGTTTATTCCGCATGCATATGTTAACGATTTATTTACTCTTGTATAATTTTTCGCTGTGGATTTAGGTTAAACAAGTCGACGGAACATTCAAAGAAGCAAGTTCAGAGGCCATAAGGGATTGGGTGGGGAACTTAGAAACAAGCTATCATTTAACGGGCACGGTGGTTGGGCCTCATCCATGTCCAATAATGGTACGAGAATTTCAATCGATCATAGGAAAAGAAACAAGAAAACAAGCATTGGAAAAGTGGGGGGGCAAGCCAGATGTGTTGGTCGCTTGTGTGGGTAGTGGATCGAATGCTTTGGGTTTGTTTCACGAATTCATGAACGATGAAGAAGTGAGATTTATTGGAATCGAGGCAGCTGGGTTTGGATTGGACAGTGGAAGGCATGCTGCAACTCTGGCAAAAGGCGAAGTTGGGGTTTATCATGGAGCAATGAGCTACCTGTTGCAGGATGAAGACGGACAAATATTAGGGACACACTCCCTTGGCGTGGGGTAAGTGAAAAATTCAAACAGAAATTATGGAGATATTTTAACCTTCGTCTGTGGTTCAGGTCTTTGCTTTTTCCAATTGAAGGAGAGGGGGCTGTTCTGCGCCACTCGTCAGCTATAGATATTTTATGCTGTAGTAAATTAAACAAAGCGAAAAGCGAACAACGAATGCAATATTTCGGTTTAACTTTTTCATTTGTCTTGTCCGAATAAAATAACTCTTGCGGGTCACGTTTAAAATTGAAAGCATTCAAAATTCAACTATCGTGCAAATAGAAATTCATGGTCCAAAAAAACCAAAAATATATGAAGTTACATGTATACTTTGTAGTTTAAACCATAGAATTACAAGTTACCAAGATTTGTGACCAATTTGAGAATCACATCGATGCATACAGGCTAGAGTATCCAGGGGTTGGTCCGGAAGTAAGCTTTCTCAGAGACACAGGGCGTGCAGAGTTCTACACCGCGACTGACCGAGAAGCCGTTGAGGGTATATACATGTCACTGAAAAAAAACAGTTACAAGCTATTTATCAATCAAATTTGGGAATTAACTGTTCAATTTTTTTTTTTTTTTTGTGTCTGTTTTTGCAGCATACCAGCGGCTGTGCAGATTAGAAGGCATATTCCCAGCCCTGGAAGCATCTCATGCTTTGGCATTTCTGGAGAAACTTTGCCCCACTTTACCGGATGGTGCAAAAGTTGTAGTAAATATCAGTGGGCGTGGACATAAGGATGCTGCAACAGTCTTCAAATACTTAAACAACATTTAGACTTGGTAGCAGTATAGAAATATATCGATGCCTATAATTACTGGTAATTTTTTTATAAACCAAATGTACTAGGATCCATACTCGTGTATTGTATTGATATTCATGCCTGACAGTAAAATCGTACTGTCATTAATTCCAAAATAGAAATAATGAGATCAATCAATCAATCAATCTGTTGGTAACTAAAAGAAAAAAAAATTTTAATTTTATTATATTAATTAAATAATAAATTTTTAAATATTTTTATTTATTAAATAATTTTTTATTTTATTAATTAATTAATTTTATTATATTAATTATATTAATATTACAGAATCATTGTATCTAAAATTTTTTCAATTTCATAAAAAATTTCTAGGCCAATTCGATGTCCTGACCTGTTACCGGAAACCACGACGTATGCCGGGGCTGCAAAGACAAAATGGATAAGCGCCATTCCGCATGTGATAATTGCCCAATTCATGCGCCAGAGGAGGGAAGGGTTCCTGGGCCTGGCAGCTACAAAGAGGCGCAGAGAACATTCCTTGGCAGCAGCTGCACATGCGACATGCCTAGCTAGCTAGCTTGCAGTGCTGGGTGCATCATTTCCATTGCAACACTGACATGCAAAAAACCATTCATCCTCGTAATGGCCTTTAATTTTTAATTTATTGATTCTAAAAATAAATAAATAAACAATGTTAATTACAAAATTATCTCATCAATAATAAATTTTAGAATTTTTAATAACTTATTAACAAACTAAAAATAGTAAATTTCTTCCTCAGTATTTAATTTTTAATTTTTTATTATCAAAATAACTTTTAAATATCATATCTTAATTTTTTTTTAAAATTATTGTAAATAATTATAAACAAATTACAGAAATCATGTTCATAAATATTTTTTATAAAAAATTATAATTTTCTACATTATTAATTTAATTATATTTATGAAAATAAATATATATTTTCTATTCCTGACTATACTATAATTAAATAATATCTTTTTTTTGACATTATGACTAATTATTTTTAATTTTGCACAATTAGTAAAATTGTTAATATATTTTAATTCTTAAAATAAATGTAAAAATCATAGAAAAAAAATCATGAGCATAACGATTTTTAACGAAAAGTTTAAAATTTATTATTTTATTATTTTTGTTTAATTTTATTATTAATTAGATGATTTCATATTTATTATTATTTAAAAGTATTTTTCATTTTTTATTGGCCCAGCCCAATTCACATCCAATTTAAATTAGAAGCTAGTGATTAAAAAAATAAATATTTAATAGTAAAATTATAACAATAAGAAAATTAATGGTATATTTAAATATATTTAAAACCAAAATTAATCTCTATTGTCAAACATAGAAGGTATGGGAGATTCTGTGTGTCACTACATATTGTAATAATCCAATATATGTATGTATTTGTATGATACAAAATTTACACGGAAGCCATAATCTAATTCTGGACCCGTAAGGTTTCAGTTTCCTTACTCTTGCGACAACTTATTGATCAGCCAGCCATAATCAAATCCATGGAATGCATGGTTCATTGGTGGCTGGTGGAAAGAACTAATAACAAGCATCAGATTGTTCACAGAATGTAGACATTGCAATTTGAAGATCCAATTACACAAGTATGGCAAAATGAAGAAAACAAAATGAACCACGAGGGTTTCCTTTGGTCGCAATTTCACTGTTATTAAAGATTGGTTAAGCTCTAGGACATTTTGACAGAGGGGGCAGGAATGCCCAGAAAGGTAAAGACTGCAAGAGAAACTGTTTTCTTATGCTGCAAGATAACGTGTTTGCATGATATAAATCCAACTACACATGTACATGATTCTTCTAGCCTTGAAGCCCAGGAATTGCAAGCTCCAACACTACTGTAAAAATAAGTAAGAGCGTATCACTAAAAGAAGAGGTAACTCATGTTACAAAATTCTATGAAACCGTTTGAAAAGGTTAACTCCGCAATCTTTTTCTTTGGCTACCCTCTTCAGTACTTCCCTGCAAGTCACAAGTGAAAAAATAAATGTCAGAATAAGATTTTATGTTCCAATGACTCAGCATTTAGCCGCAAGTCTCCGACAGCATACAATGGATCCAAATGAACCTTTTTTCACCTTAGCAGACTATTGAATTTGTTTCAACATTATTATACTATTACAGAACCAAAAGCATAAAGTACATTTACCACTGTTAAATATTTACACAAAACATCAATTGCATTGGATCTCTTCCTTTTTTTTATTTCTTAAAATTAGATGACAGGCCTAACAACTAGTTAGACCAGAAATTTTCTACCATTAAAGTGCTCTCAGTTTCAGTGGATGTGTCAATCAACAATCAATGTGTAATAGGAAAAACATTGCAGCAAACATATTATATATCCTTACCCAGAAATGCATCTGTAAACTTCCTGCTTAAAATTCAGTTCAATGGAAAAATAGTTTTTACACAATGAAAGAAGAAAGTACTCATCCTGAACTAAATGCCATAACTATTCTCATCCATACTCATCCTGAACTAAATACCACAACTACTGTCATCCACATTCATGTTTCTATAATTTTTAGGTGTTGAAATAGGTTCCAGGACATATTCAAGTGTAAATAATTTTCCGTTTTTGAGATGAAGACAGTAGAAAGCATGACCGACTAAATGTCATAAGCTAGCAGAGAACAGAGAAGTGAGGATGTGCCAAGCATAATCATCTTTTGGTCCAGATAACTTCAAATAGAAACAACACCCAACACACTAATAATGGTCTGTAGTAGACAACAATGGTGGCTAAAAATGAAAACAAATGAGAAAAGCAGTAAAGAGACAAAATATAAATGCAAACCTCTTCATCACGCCCAAAATCTTCAGAAGGAACCACAGTAGACTCTGACCTGCATTTAGCATGCACTATAGGTCCTAACTGAGATCTATCCATGCCTGTTGTTGACCCATTAGGTGCATTCATGTAAACAGCTCCTTTATACATCCATTCCTCAGTCTCATCACTAAAAAAATCATCAAATGGCTCTCCACATAATGCGCATGCATTCTGGTCTTCATCAGCAGGAACAGCCATTTCTTCATCATCTTTCTTTTCCACAATGGTCTCAGCAGGTAAAAACCCAGGAACTGCATCAGTTCCCAATGCCTCTGCACCACTAAGCCACATACTAGCACTTACAAACCACTTTCGAGAAGGTTTCTGCTTACGGCTCTTGGACATCCGGTTCTTAGTCACATGCCAATCCATATGACTACTGTGCTCTTCCTGGCACTTGAACCGTAGGCCACATGTGGTGCACTGTCTTGGAAGATTGGCATACAGAGCACTTAATGCAGACTCATGACGCACCTTAAGAAGATCAGCATTAAACTCAAGTCCCACAGAATCCTAATAATTAAATTACTTGGTTGAGATACAATCTTACATTGCGTAAAAAAGACAACTGATCCAAGAAGGAAAAGAAACAATATAAAAATAAAGGATAATGGCATTCAATCTAATACCTGTACAGTGGTTTGTTTTGTCAATGAGATCAAACCTTGTGCCATGAGGGAACTAATTAAACCAGAAAATGCATTGCCTGATTGCTGATTATGGTTAACCAGGCCGGCACTTTGAGACACAGACATCATATGGGAAGAATGGGGAGGGGGACCTGGAGGAAGTGGTGGCAGGGTTCCTGCTTGTAAATACGAGGAGCTGCTCGAGATATTGGACATTGGTAAAGGTAGTTGTACATTAGGCATAGGATTTGATGGAACCATGCTCATGGTAGCATTGCGCCCTTGTTGGGCATACTCATGATTCAAGGGCGGTGCCAGTAGGTGAGTTTGCAATGAAGCCGTAACAGATGGAAGAAAATTATTTCGAGCCTCCTGAGAAGGCAGAAAATGTGGGGGGCCCTGGTTGTGCTGATTTGGAGTAGCATGTTGATCCTGCACTTGTGGCTTCATAAAACTTAGATCCTTGCTCTCAGAATAATTAAACTGCTTTTCAGGCATATACAACGATTTACTTGGTCCCTGATTCATGATGTTACCAGCTGTGTTTATTGAATCAAGCTGAGCCCTAGTCTGTTTCTGTGGTGGATAAACAGGTTGTGTAGGAGGTAGATGAGGTTTATGCACATTCACTGGAGCCCATGGCCCAGTTGATGTTGGTATAGCAGCTGACCAGGCCGCTGAATTAATTGCCGGGGGCCTGACTAATTGTGAATCAGAATCCGCTCTATCACCTCCCAACGACGGTACAGCAGTACTTGAAAAGGGCGTTTGGGAATCCCTTCCTCGTCCCCTAGCATTAACAGGATGTGATGATCGAGAAAAGTGACGCGGCAAATTCCAGCCTTCTTGAGGATAACGAGAACCAATATTCTGATTTGACTCAGATTGGAAACCAGATATAGTACCTGTTCCGCGTCCAGACTGCAGAAAACATATTAAAATTTTAAAAATGTAAGATACAAGTTGGAAATTCAAAATTCAATTTTCTAGTATCTGATGCTTTAACTATAATGATAGGAAGCAAACTTGTACAATTCAAACCAACTTCTAAAAGAATAAGAAAAACTTTTGAGGCTACAATCTCATTTGGTGTTCAAATCAACATAAGGAAACGATTAAACAAGAAGAAAGATGCAGTGAACAAAGTTGAGAAACATACACCCAATGAAGAAACTGAATCTCCAGCAGCTATTGAAGAATTGTCCAGCAGAGGTAGATGTGCCCGACTAGAATGGTTGCTCCTGATATCAGACTCCAAGGAGGCAGCATTCAACTTTCTGAATTCAGGCCTTGCCCCAGTGCTTCCATATGGCGGAACAGATGAGGGCAACAAATCATTTTTCCTGCCAGAGTCTGCTAAAGTAGGGCTCATATCTTCCCAATCAAACTCCTCCTCTTCAGTATTCTGCCACGATCGTGATGCTACCTTATTGCCCATTCCATTCACACCCAGGCGTCCAACCTGCAGAGGCTTATTGTTGGAAGCTCTTTTGTCACTTCCATATGCATCTATCAAAGCTCTGGGTCCTTGATGATCATGTCCGTTGCTATTATTATAAGTTGTAGAAGTAGTTTCAAATCTATTGTGGTTCCGCCTATCACTCATCTCTTCATTTTGGCCGATTGCTCTGCCTAGTCCATAATCAAACACTTGATGAGATGGAGAGACCACCTCAAGCCTTCTGGGAGAATTCTCCATGGCAAATTCATCAACTTCTGATCCAATTCTCAAAGGTGATGAAGATCTTCCAAGTCTGGCAGTTGAAGATGTATGCAGCTTATTAGCTCCATGGGCAAAAGATGCACGACCGACACTACGTGTTGGATTGAATCTTTGAGCTCCAACCTGTGAGGATGTAACGTCTGCACGATCAGAATCAAACTCGTCATAGCCAATGGCAGGTTTCTGTCCATATATTTTTAGCTTCGAAGATGTTCCTCTCACTTGCTGAATGTTCTGCAGGGGTTATAAACAATTTTCATGTTTTAGATGTCAATATTCTCTATCTCAAGCCCATGTGCAACAACACATGCAGACACAAACTCACACTAAAAGTCATAAATCACTGACAGGAAAAAGATGAAGTTCACAAGTACTACTACTACAAAAAGAAGAAAAGGCATAGAATAAAAGGAACTTGTATAGAAAGACAGTTAAGAAAATGCACAAAATAAATTCCAAAGAAAGCTCCAATCCATCCTTCTAGCTTCCTCAAGCACTAATTTGACTTTCCCAGTTGGAGACAGACCATCCCAGTTTTCTCTTGATTGGGAGCTTACATGCATCGATAAGCAGAGATTGTTGACACCAAGAACATATGGATATTACTCATATTGCCATAACAGCATCAAAGCCGCCAACATGACAGCGCTAACATTTCCCACCCCCCCGCACCCCCCCCACCCCACCCCCCAAAATTCACCTACCCCAGCCCATGCAAAAACACAAATTAAGCTTAATCTTCCCTCGAGATTACGGTAATGAGGATGGAAAGAAAAATAAACTAAAACAATTAAACCAAAGAGGAATACTCCAACCAGATAAATCATATATTTTATCCACGGTAATAAATGTGAACTGTAGTCTTAACCCTTGAGTGCATTGAGAAGAGAGGGCAGAGAGAAAGAGAAATATTGAAAGGCTTACACTATCTGGGTTTGAATGTTCTATCTGACGTATGTATTTAGGGTTAACATGAATGCCATGAGTTGGTCGAGATGACTCAGAAGCCCGTAGAGAATTAACACTTGATGATTGTTTATTAACTTGAGAAGAAAATTGCAGTTCTGTCTCGATCTTGTGGAGGACTGAAGATGGAAAAACTGTTGACCATGTACCAAAGAGGTGCCGCAAAGCGGGATAAAGGTTAGGATGAACTTGTCTGTATGCCTCACAAAATACCTATAAATGTTATAAATTCATAAATTATTAGAACCATGCCAATATAATCATTTGCAGATACAAGGATAAGAAATGTGCACAAATTTTCTGAATATATTCAGAAATTAAGTGCAACATAGCCTACAATGCACTCACCTCAGGTAAACGGGAAGAGAAGTACCTAACATATTCTTTGCCAATGTTTTTAACTATACTGTCCAAAAGATATAACGAAGGCAGTTTTTGCTCAACTGGGACCTAAACACAGACAGCAGAATGCAATTACAAAAGTTAGTTCAAAACCATCTCCATCCCTCAGAGGAAAAAATAATAATAATAGTAATCCAAATTTTATTTCAATGAATTTCCCACTTTTTCCGTCAAAATTCAAGGTTAAAAACTAAATAATTGAACTACTTTTTCGTAATCAACCATAAAGTTTGAACGTCCAGTCCACAAATAGTGAATTTTTTTTTCCTTTATCCAATTTAATCCTGAATATATTAATGCAGGAAGAAATTGAAAATGCAGAAATTGCAAGATTGCAATAGGGAAACACGTATTTCCACGGTCCAAAGACCTTCATAAACTAAACAACACTAAACCGAATACAAGCAACTAGAAATCCTATAAATGTCCCAACACAATTGTAAGTTCAAATTTGTTCAGCAATATTGAAGCAGCAGAACAATACAAATAACAAACAAAAGCAACAAATACTTCAACAAACCTCGACAATCCTAGCACAAATTGCGTGGGCAATGCCTTCGCTATGCGCTTTCTGTTCGCCAGCAATTATTGTGAGATCAGTAATAATCGGCTTCGAATTGAAAGTAAGCTCAGCCAGCAGCGTCTCGTACAGCTGCACAACCTCGTCCGTACTCAGCGGCCCCACGCCACCCTCCACCTCTCGTTGCTTCAAAAGCGCACGAAATTTGTCAATCATCGGTTGTGGCGGCTTCTGCGCCAGCTCATTTGGCATCGCCTTGTTGTTGATGTTACTGAATGCAATCGAAGGTGATGTTCTAGGGTTTTGTAAAATTTTCCCCGATTCCATTCAACTTCACAGGAAAAAACAATGGAATTAATAATGAATTAGGGTTTGGGTTTTCAAACAACATGAGAAATCTCAAGTCTCAAGTCTTCAGCCTGCTTTGTTACTGGCATCGAACAAGTTTAAAGAAGAGCTCGTCTCCGTCGCGCGTTTCATGTATGTTCTTTTTAGCGTGATCCAAAATTTCGTGCAATTATCGTGAGACGGTGAAGAGGTTTTTTTTTTTAAAAAAAAAATCGAAGGACACGAGTGTTACAATTGGGACTATTTGGAGTAGATCAACGGTGAAGATATTTGTTGACGTGGGATCCACCGGATCTTATCGAGACAAATAACTGAATTTTTTGTATGAAAATAAACTACGTGGACGTTGATTGACGCGCTTACACCTTTTAATTCCTACAAGCAAGCACATGGAAATCTGATCGCACCAATATAGATTCTAGATTTGAGAATCGAACGGTTGTTCACTGTTTAAAGAATGTTCCAGTGGACCCCAATCACGGGCAGTCAACTTGAGACATTGACAATCACAGTTTCTTTTGGTCTTAACCCTCAGTTTCACCGTTTATGGATACTGCAACGCCCGACTGTAGCTTGATTTTCATAGTCAAGCATGATTGTTGAACGGTTTTACTGGAAATTACAATAATTGACGAAGTGAAAACCTGTAAATTCAAATAATTGCCTCGCCCAACACACGTGTCAAGAAATCCTGTAAAACATGATGGTTATTATAAAATCCTGGGCTAAAACTGTAATTTCCATGATTTAGTTGCGGCTGTATTTGGACAAGTGCAAGCAATGCAAATCATCTATCACAGAGCAGAGGGGTGTTGTTGACATAAGGCTAAACCTAAAGGGAGTTAAACGTTATTTACCTACTTGGGCTTAATGACATGAAAACTTTGGTCCAGATAAGATGACCGTTGGGCCTAATTAAAATGAGCCATTGGTCCCAGTTCAATACTTTCCGGGCTCAACGATATTTAAATAAATTTTAAATTCTAATACCACGACGTCCAATTCATTCCCGAGTCGGGTCAAACCCAATCCATATAAACTTACGCGGCACGAAACAGCACTGCAAATACTGTTGGCCTACAATTTATATTAGCCACATGTTTGGTTGCATGTTTATTAAATATGGACTGATCTGCAATATATGTCCCTATAAGACTGACTCGTGGATGACTACAAGTCAACCCCGCATTAGTATATTTTGAATTTTTAACACAATAATCCATGATTCAGGCTTGTAAACTTGTATTGAATAATCATTCCATGCAATTTTCGTATTGTTGAAAAATCAAAACAAATAAAAACGAAATATAGAAGGGCAAGATTGACTTTTGGGGGTGTGTAGTTGGTGTAGACTCAAACGATATAGTAGTAAGAGAAGCCAAATTGGAAGAAAGAATAGCACCTCTTGAAAGGTTAGCCAAGTCACAACGTGTTCTAGAGTTCTGGTAAGGAACAGAAGACAAATTACAGGTTGCAAATGATAATCACGTGCCCCCAACTTCCCCAATTTGTCCATATGGTTCATACATCCCACCTAACACTGTATTGCAAACCATACCTATTCAAACCCAAAGGTCCCCATCAAACTTAACACTCAAACACATGCCCTAACACTGCCAATTTGTCAAAATCATTAATTCTTTTCGAAATGGGGTATAAAATTCTGTAATTTGAATGTCATAAAATGCCTTAAATTTGTACAAAATTATTTAATAATTATATATTATGTGATCAACGGTCCTTATTTTTTTACATAATTTATATATTATTAAATTATGTAAAAAAATTAATATAAAAATTATATAAAATTGAATGAATTTCAATTTTTAAGTTTACATGAAAGTTTCTACGTTCAACGGCAGCCGTGAATGAAAAATCTGAGTTGTTCTTTTATTGAATGAAAAATTCTCATCCGTTGAAAGCGTGGAAAACAGTGAAAACATAGGAAATCAACATCAAACGCGTTCAATATTTCAGTATGACAAGTGTTTTAACAACTAGTATGAATGACAGTAGCTATGGAAAGCTACGTGTCTGCCTCTTTTGCTCAGATTTTTTTATTTTTTATTTTCTGGGTTCAGAACACGATCTGATGATCAATAATCATTAAACTTAACAGGTTGTCTTGTTATGTTCAACGGTGGAAATTGTTGCAAGCAATTTGCGGTCGAGAATTTGCAGCAGCTGAATGCATGCTCTGTTCTATTAACATCGGTGTGGGTCGGCATGAATATTGAAATATTTTCTTGGAAACACCGTGCCCGTGCTATTGGACGAAACAAAGGTTGTGCTTTTGGAAGTGAATTATTGTAGTGGTTTGATGGGTTTCTGAATTCGGAGAAAAAAATCTCATTTTTTAAGTTTCAAAGAAGTATCATTCCGTTCTTGTTGTTGTTGTTGCCAGCCCAAGTGGATTTCAACTTTCAAATTACTACAGCCAGGAATATCTGAGAGAAATTGTTCAAATATTTGATTGCAATTTATGAAATCAAGTTGAATTCTTCAAAGTTGAAAGTGATTTTCAAATTTGAATTGACTGAGTGTAAAGCAAGCAAAACTCAAAGCAACCATGCATGTGGAAGGAACAAGAGGAAACATTGCCTAGAAAATAGTAGAGATTTAATTTCAATTAATATCATGAATAAATCACTAAAATCATGCATTAAAAATTAAGCAAAGCATATGATATTTTTTAACCAGAAACAGCAATGTCATATCAAGCAAAGCATGGAAAGGAAATAAAGAGGAAGCAACAGTCTAACTCTTCTTAGAAAAATCACAATGGTCAGGCTGTCATTTTGTCGGCACATACTTCAATTACAGCAGACGCAGACACACTTGCCCCCATACTTCCAGCTGACCTCCCTATAAATTCCTCTCCTTTCCTTCTCCGTTTCCCTCAGTGTTTACCTTCTCTTCCCAGTTCTTTCCAACAAAATTCCTTTCTTAGTCTCTTCATTGTGAAGTGCCTGTGTAACAACACTTCACAAAGTCGTCGAATTAATTCATAACTCTCGGCATTGTTCAACCAAAAAAATGATCTCTTCAGTTAAGCACCGCTCATTTTCCACGTCCGTAGATTTCCTGCCAAAGAAACGTTTTTTGACCCCCAAACCAAAATATTCTCCACTGTCCATCATCCAAAATTCAAGCTCTAACAACTCATTCTGTTCACAAAAGCCTCTTAATATTTCTTCAACTCAAAACCTTGCATTTTCTCCAAAAGAACACCAAAAAGAGCTTAAAACGCAGTGCAATGCCTATGAAGCAGACAGGTCACGTCCTCTGGACATAAACATCGAGGTTCTCGACGAGCAGGCTCGGTTCAAGGCTGCGCAGAGAATCAAAATTGGCATATATTTTGCCACTTGGTGGGCCTTGAATGTGGTGTTCAATATCTATAACAAGAAAGTGTTGAATGCTTTTCCTTATCCTTGGCTTACTTCTACGCTTTCACTGGCTTGCGGGTCTCTCATGATGTTGATTTCTTGGGCTACGAAAATCGCTGATGCTCCAAAAACCGATCCTGAGTTTTGGAAGACTTTATTTCCCGTGAGTTAAATTTGCGTTTTTGTTCATTTGTTTCGATGGTTTATAAAATTTGTAAATTTCTTTTGCAAATTTTCTAGATGGAGAAATGGAGCATTTGAAGTTCAGCAATTAAGATTTGTTGTGCTTAATTTTGGTGGATTTGCTGTGTAGGTTGCGGTGGCACATACAATTGGGCATGTAGCAGCAACAGTGAGCATGTCAAAAGTTGCAGTTTCATTCACTCATATCATCAAGAGTGGTGAGCCTGCTTTCATTGTACTGGTTTCAAGGTTCTTGTTGGGTGAGACGTTTCCAATGCCGGTTTATATGTCACTGGTGCCAATCATCGGAGGCTGTGCACTTGCTGCTGTCACAGAGATCAATTTTAACATTACGGGTGAGAAGAATGGTTCTTCATATTAATTCAAATGATTTTAAACATGGATTTGAAAAGATTCATTAAAATGATATGAGTATGTTTGAGTGGATATTGCTGGTTTGAGTGCTGAATTTGCTTACTGTGTTCTTCAGGATTTATGGGAGCTATGATATCAAATTTGGCATTTGTGTTTCGGAACATTTTCTCAAAGAAAGGGATGAAGGGAAAGTCTGTTAGCGGAATGAACTACTATGCTTGTTTGTCTATGTTGTCTCTTTTGATTCTCACACCATTTGCGTTTGTTGTGGAGGGCCCTCAGATGTGGGCTGCTGGCTGGCAAAATGCTCTTGCTCAAATTGGACCCAACTTCGTATGGTAATTACAACGACCTTGAATTTTACTTGAACTGTTTTCTGCTGGATATTGTTCTTCTCCATAGCCATTTTGTCTATCTTCGATCTTTTATTACAATTAATAGGTAGTGAGAGTTTCAAGCCTTATTCTGATTTTTAAAAGGTTTTGCAATTAATCCGGGTTGGCGTGATTATAAATATAAATTTGCACTTAAATCACATGAGGTGATTTGGTGTTTATAGAACTAAATGTCCCAAGAGATATGACACTGATGACAGACAATCTGAGGTTGTTACTATTATTTTGTCGACAAAGCTAGCCTGATTCATTAGTTGAATTGCTTGGGTTGAATGTTTATAGACTAAATTGTTTCCCATTATATGGATTTCAATTTGAGCTCCAGAAAATTATTGTACTATATATTATTTTTCTTAAAAAAATCAATGGAAAATATATTTTATCTGAATTTAGCTGCATCTGCATGAGAAATTTCAAGGATTTGAAGAAGGTATATACTTCCTTTTTGTTTCATATTAGAAAAAGGTGCTAGTTTGATTTGAAATATTAAGTACTTTAATTAGAAGTTTAGTTCTGTGACTAAAAATTGAGTACTAGATTTCTGGGTAATGATTTTTGTCTTGTGACAAAATGTGTATGATCTCCTTCGTTTTTTGGCAGTTGAATGTTTGACATGTCTCATTCCGTAAGCAGAATGTTATTTTTCCTATTTTGGTAGGTTTTGATAAAATGAAGTAGCATCAAAATATGAGGGTTTTAATTTTCTAGTGGTTCATATTTTGCTAGAATAATCTTTCCCGATGTCTTAGTAAGAAACATTTTGTGGCTCTGGATTGACACAGGTGGGTAGCAGCACAGAGTATCTTCTATCATTTATATAATCAGGTTTCATACATGTCTCTTGATCAAATCTCTCCGCTGACATTTAGCATTGGCAACACTATGAAGCGAATTTCTGTCATAGTCTCCTCCATCATCATCTTCCACACACCAGTTCAACCCATAAATGCTCTTGGAGCCGCCATTGCAATTCTTGGGACCTTCCTTTATTCACAGGTAAAATTCTCATATCTTTCTAGTTGAGTATGACAAATTCAAAATCTGTCATTAAGATTTTTCCTGGGACCAAAAGTCTTACAATAAGCAGACAAATTTTCTTCATGTTTGCATATTTTTCTAATGGCCACTAGTTCATAGAAGACAAAAGCCCTGCAGAACAGCCTTTCAATCTCCTTTTGGACCACTGACAAGAAGGGGAAAGAACCAAGTTGATCATTTTTCTTTCCTGTGAATGTCTTGCTTGGTTCAAGAGATGCCTAAGGAAAAATATACATGGCAGAATCTAGAATTGAATTTGCAATGTCGCTGACAATATTCTGATAAATATTTGAGCAGGCAAAGCTGTGAGAAGTGAAGGATTCCCAGGTGGTTTTGCAACATAACGGTGAGAGACAGCGAGCAGATGAATTCTACCGGAACTATCCGTAGTGAAGTCTGATTTGATGATGGCTGCAAAATAGTTCCTGCTCAAGTGAACTGAACGATGGTTCTTCCTCATAATCCAGAGTAGCATCTATGATAATCTTATAGCACTTGCAACTAGGTAGACTATAGTTTTGTTTCCTCTGATCACAAATTTTGGGTGCCTTTGTAGTAAATAAGAGGACTGTGTTGGGCCTGCAATCAATTTAGCTGTATTAATGTTAATTTTAATAAGAGTTCTTGATTGATATATTACCCTTGTATAAGATAAATGCAGAAATTCAGAATTATAGTTCCCCATTTCTGAAACTTCAAGGCATAGCATCTGTCTGGCTCAAATTCCGGGATCAGAACCCCGGGTGTTGGACACTGCCCAATTTAGAGCTTGTTGATTCAAACCAAAATGATAATGGACGCTTGGGTTTGGGACCTCTTTCTCTTGTTGGCTGGGCATGGAAAAAGAAGAAGAAGAAGATAAAAGAGACCCCACCCAAGTGGAGGTGGAATCTGTGATTGTCAATGTTTTGAAAGCCAAATTTGCGTATGCTAATGAGCTTACCTGACATCTGGGCATCTACACTAACATCTGGGTTTTAATTCACCGTAATAAAAGTCACATGCCCAGCCAGAAGTTTAGAATACTCGTCGCACAAATGACTAATATAACAGGTTTAATTCTCACCATCTAACCTGTGAGAAAGGAAAACATCATTGTTAATTCATCCTTCCTCATGATTCACTTGGCATCATAATGCTCATTCCTCCATAGAATTATCATTTCTGAGAGATTCTTGCAAGGCTAAGAGAGATCACTTCCTCCAAGGTCCCAAGTGCTTTTGAAAGGGTTCTCTTGCAAATTTTTCTGCAGTCCGAATAGCCACATTTCAGCACTGAATTATTAAGAGTCATTTAAAAGCGACATACGAATCTCTGGAATAGAACTAACTGATTATCCTGTACCATTTAGTGTACATCGGGTCTGAGACTTACTCTGTCGTGCGACATTGTCTTATTTTCTTGCTCACTCTTTGGGACATTCGAATTGTAATGTTTGGGAGAACTGTTACTTTTGGCTTTCTGGGTCATTATAATTAATTGAAGAGGTCATCTTTAACTGCCAATTTCTTTATTTCTCCGTTTGATTTTCCTGAATAAAACATGATATATAGAATCTATATTTCACAGTGGAATGGACCTCATTTTGCTATTCAACCAAAGAACCTGACTGACGATTGTTTTTGTAGTCATATTCTGGTAATTAATCATGGCAATAACGATACCTGAACGATGTGATTTTCTTACACATTTTCGCCAGGATATTACAAACTGAATGATAGTCTCAATACATTGTGAAAACTCTCCTGATGTGTCAGGGCCATCAATAATTTTCACTGGTTTTTTGTAGTTACTGTCAAATTAACCATCATTTTTGGTTTTCCATCATTTTTTTTTTTTTGGCCTCTTGCAATTAATATTGGAGAATGGAGATTAAAAAGGTTGAATTGTGGCCACAAAATACAGAATAAGACTGATTTGAGAAATAAAATGCCACTCTTTCTATTTGTTGGGTCCAATTCTAAATCTTGTTAGGAAGAACCATTTCCGAAGAAGGAACACTATAATAATGATCTATACCCACTTGGGAATAGCTATCTTAACTTTGACAGCAAAAATTGCCTGAACAAGTGGCTATTGGCTTGGTTTGTCATGATTTCATGTTACAAAACTTTGGTGTTGGCTTTTCTGAGAGTTCATTTTACATATCGACATGACATGCAGGCAAGTAATACTTGGCAATCACAACTGTTGCCATCAAAAGGACCATTCTCTTTGCACATTCTAATGTAAAATCTCTTTTGGCATTTCCAGAGTGACTACTCTTTCTAACTAGTGAAGTTGAGGAAAGCTTCAGATTCATTGGGATATCATTTTTTTTTTATTTGGGTGAGTTTGGAATGTGCTTTTCAGTTATAGTGGTATCAAGTACTACCACTATCTCAGAGAAAGGATGATTGAATTCATCTCCATTCCCAATAATTCCTGTTTGTAACCGCATCTTCTTCATATCAGGTCCTTTCTTACACGAAACACACAGCAGAATAGTTAGAATGTTTCAGTTTATATGCATTATAATGTATGTTTTGGGTTTTTGACGTTTGAGGGAGCTTCCATGACAGATGGCAAAGGCCTCTGACAGCAGGGACAATTTTACTCGTAACCCTGGTTACAGTTTTGCTTATGTTTCACAGCTATCTTTGATGCTCATTTCTTTCCAGCATTTCTTGTTAGTCTATGAAGTATATGAAATTGAAACTTGTTGCAGCAACGTCATTGACAGGAGTAATGGAGATATTGCTGTGGATCACTAACCATCGATATCTATCAACTTAGTTCATTCATTTAACTTTATTTGTATTTTTCCCTGATAGACATCCGGACAGCTTTCTTTATATTTCAGCGATTCTTTTCTCTCTGAATTGGCATTTTCATCTCCCTGCATTTGGGACTCATTTTGAGTTCGGGCGGCCACCACTCAAACAAATTTGTAATTGGCTGACAGAAAAATATTAATCCATGGAAACCATGATATTTGGGATCTCAAATAATGGGAGGACACTGAATGTCATTTTTTTTTTCTAGCGTTTTAAGGGATGGGCAAAATGCTTCAACTGAAATGGGAACTGTAAATTAAGCCTAGTGACAATTGCAGTGAAGGAAATTGTGTCATATTTTCTCATGAAGATGGAAGAAATAGAGGATGTCCTAATTAAATGATGTCTTCTCGAATTTGTAGTGAGAATTGGACAGATATGAAAAATGATAATTTTAGTTTTTGATAACATGATAAAACAGGAAGACTTGGATCTCATGGACGATCTTGGAGTCAATAGCTATCGGTTTTCCATATCGTGGGCACGAAGTTTAACTTGTGAGTTGCCTTAGTTCTTCCAAAGGTGATGAAAATCTTTGCACTTGTCCATCTGTGACTCAAGGTCTTGTTAACTTTGAACATGGGGGAAGATTAAGAGCTGTGAATTTGGCTGGCATTGATAATTATAACAATAAGTTCATCAATGCTCTTCTCCTTAAAGGTGATTAACTCTAGTTGTACTGGCAAAGTTTTCTAGCCACAAAATCCGGTCAGAAACATGTCAGGACTTTAAAATATAGGCAATCACTTGAATCAAAATGCTTATTGATTCTGATTTCAGGGATCCAGCCCTTTGTGATATTGACTCATGATGACATGCCTCAGGAACTTGAAGACAGATACGAAGTGCAGTAAGTGGCGGCATTATCTTAAGCCTGTCCCTTGTAGTATAGTAATTAATCTTTCCAACTAATAGGGATTAAGCATTTTTCAGGGAAGATTTTCAAGATTATGCAGACATATGTTTCAAATACTTTGGAGACAGGTGAAGTACTGGGCCACTTCCAATGAGCGGAATGTTGCAGTCATTCGTGGTTATCAGTCAGATATTTACCCTCCCTCTCACTGCTCAGGCTTATTTGGGAAATGTACTAATTGGGATTCAGAGAAACAACCTTTCGTTGCAGCTCACAACATCATTCTATCTCATGCAGCTGCAATCAAAATTTACGGAATTAAGTACCAGGTACTCTAAGTAGATGTTCTTAAGTTCTAGCAGCAATTTTATTCGAAGGTGAATAAGTAGAGCTTTATTCTGAGCCATGATTTCTATAAATATTCAGAAAGAACAAGGAGGTAACATTGAAATTGTTATGAATACCATATGGCTTGAATCTATCAGCAATTCCTCAGAATACGAATTAGCATCCGAGAGAGGTCAAGCTTTCTTTATGAACTGGTAACCATTTTCAACGTATGGTTACTGTGACAGTTATAGAACTTTGCATACTGACTCCATCTAAAAGTACAATGCAGGTTCTTAGATCCAATTATATTTGGGAAATATCGAAGGAAGTGCATGAAATTCTAGGATCTACACTACCAGTGTTTTCGAGATATGATCTAGAGAAGCTGAAGAATGGATTAGACTTCAACGGCGTTAATCATTATAGCAGTTTCTATGTAAAAGACTGCATTTTTTTCCTCTAATTGATGCTGACTGACGTTATGGCTATTCATTTATCTTCAAGGAACGAGCATAAAGGAGAGATACAATAACATTTAAATGTACATCACAGAAAATGGTGAGTGAAACATAGAACAAGCTGCTGCTTATCAAATTCTTCTTTGTGACTGTGTCCTGTCTTGCAGGGTTTGGTGACAAGGACAATCCCAATTCGTCCATTGATGTTCTACTCAATGATGTCAAGAGAGTAAAGCACATGATCAGCTACTTGGATGCGCTGGCAACTGCAGTCAAGTATGGCATTAAGTTATTAACTCTTTGTTCTTGGATTAAATTTCATCTCAGCCGTTGATGCCATATGAAATTTAACGCAATCAAGTTACAAACATAATACCCTGCAAGCTTACAAATGGACATATTCTGAAATCATGATTGATGCTTTTGCCAGAAAGGAGCAGACCTCCGAGAATACCTCGCCTGGTCCTTGACAATTTCGAGTGGAAGTTATGGATATACAATAAGGAAAGGACTTCCCCATGTAGATTATGCCGCGCTCAAGAGAACTCCCAAGACTATCAGCAACTTGGTACAAACAACCCATTGCTAAATATACGGCCCGGAAAAGTTCCATTGCCTCCACAGGATCCGCAAAGCTACTAGAAAAAGAAAATTGCAGTAATCTATGTTAAATGCGAAGTGAACCCAAGTTTTCCTGAAAATCAGAATAGGAATTTCATATTGCTCTATAAATGCTTGGAGAGAGAACGTATTGCCGCAAATTTCTTTCTTTTTCAGAGTGCAATGTAGACAAATAAATTCCATGCAGCTTTGGGCTAATGTCTAGCTTAGTTATGCATTCATGAGCCGCGACTGCAATCACACCTGTGCAGGATGTCCATATGCTGGGGCCATATGCGAGTGTGCAGGTCAAGTTGGACAAAAGTTCGTCCATTTAATGCTTATGTGAAATCCAGTATTTTTATTTAAGTTAATAATTAATGTTTAACGATGAATCACCCACTTAACATTTTAATAATCTCGGTAAAGAATAACTATGAACTAATCCAAACAAGCCCTTACTCCATTTTCTTACGACAAATATTAACTTGCCAGAATAAAATGTAATGACATGGCTTACATATATAAAACAAGTCACTGTGACTAACACATGGGTCCGTTGAAAATATCACAAAGGAAAAGTTAAAAGAACTGCAATAAAATAAAAACTTTCAATTACTCTCCTTTGTCATATATAGAATGCATACGCAATGAAGCTTTAATTCCTTTCACAACAGCAGTCGAGAAGAGAAAGCATACTGCTGCATGCCATGAAATTATCTAGCACTGTTTCTGTAGCTCTTTTTCTCTCGGAGATGCAACTGTTCTTCGTAGCTTGTGATCGAACAACTCTACAACAAAGCTTGGATCCATCTCCATCTCAATTTCCTTCCAACTTTCTCTTTGGAGCTGCCTCGTCTTCGTATCAGGTTTGCCATCTGGATTTAATACTTTTCATATTTCACACAGTTCCCATGTCTCATGCATTCCAGTACCGTAAACAAAATAGAAAACTTCCGCAGACTCACAGAAATTCGCTAGTTTTCTTTGCTTTTTTGCAGTATGAAGGTGCATACTTGAGTGAAGGTAAAGGCTTGAGCAACTGGGATGTTTTCACTCACATACCTGGTGAGAAGAATCAACAAATCCTTTCTGTTTGATCCAACAGAATTTGTATAATTTAAACTTAACTGTAACATTGCAATATCTCTAGGAAAGAAGAAAAACTTTAACGATAGAAAGAGGAAAAACTTCAATGATTTTACTTTCTTCTCATAGAAACTTTGATCAGTGACTTTTACACAGTTTCCCTTGTTCCATCATACCTACCCACATACCGATTTCACAAACACAAAGAAAACATTGGTTTGTTGTAGGAAACATAATTGACGGAAGCAATGGGGATGTTGCTGTGGATTATTATCATCGTTATCTGGTGTTGGCTCCACTTCTTTTCTTTCTTCATTTTAACAACTGAAGAAATCGAATTGCAAAAGCAAGCTGTATAAATGAAAGGGCCCATATTACACTAACGGTCTGTGATTATGACTTAGGCTTTCTATTATTACATTAATTAACTTTGGTTTGGTGATAAAGATAATGACGGTGATGTGGTAAGCATTAATCGGTCAACTTTCTTTCTTTCTTCATAATAATATTTTAACACTTAGTGGTAGCCGTTCAAAGGGAATCTGATTCTCAAACAAATCCTAATGAATTATGATCTGTGAATCTGATTTTCAGACAAATTCTGAAGATTTACAATGGGAGAATTTGGTTAGGGGCATCTTCAGTTATGTAATTATTTAATACATAAGTAGATTGGAGACAACCCATATGTGATGTAAAGTAGATTCCCATACCTTCAATTTCCATTTTAGGATATTTTTCATATAAGGGCCTGCTTAAATTCTACAAGTATTAACAAATAACCAAACAATGTCATGGAGGTCAAAATTACATAAAATATAATCAAGGAGGGGCCAAATTAGTCACATGATGATAACATGGTCATCAAAAGTTTGCCAATGATATTGTATGGAAACTTACATTAATTCTTGGAAATTTTAAGCAAAACCACAATCCATGAAAGAAAAATTAAGCAAACTTATAAATTGTTGGATTTAATGTGTCTTAGAATTTGTTGGCAATGCCTGATCTGTGGCTGCATTGGTGAAAATAGGATGACATTAATCTAATGGAATTCCTTGGACTGAACAGCTATCGCTTCTCGATTTCATGGGCAAGAATTTTACCAAGTGGGTTTTGTTCCTCTTTCCCATTTTTCCAGGTAAATTACTTTTGCTAAGAAAACAAGTGACACAATAGCTTGAGCTTCCCCTAAAACTCCGTGAAATTTAACATAAGGGAGATTCAAAGAAGTAAATTCAGCTGGTATCAGCTACTATAAGAAGCTCATTGATGCACTGTTACTTAAAGGTCCACTTCTATCCTCTTTGATTTACCATGTGAAGTCACAAACTGTATTATAAATTTGACATTCTTGATGCAGGGATCCAGCCATGTGTGACATTGACACATTTTGATAATCCTCAAGGAATTGAGGACAGATATGTAGCTTGGCTAAGTCCTCAATCACAGTGAGTTAAATTTTCTGTGAGAGCATAAATTTGATTGTGCTGCTGGACATGGTATGATGATAACAGTTTGTTCTTCCTTTTTTTTTTTTTAAATTCCGGGGAAGATTTTGGATATTTTGCAGATATTTGTTTTAAATCATTTGGAGACAGGGAGAAATATTGGGTCACTTTCAATGAGCCAAACTACCAAGTCATCTTTGGTTATCGTTCAGGTTTGTATCCTCCGTCTCGTTGTTCACAGCCATTTGGGAATTGCAGTCAGGGAAATTCGGAGGAGGAGCCTTTTACAGCGGCTCACAATATCATCTTGTCACATGCAAATGCAGTTGCTACATACCGAGCAAAATACCAGGTACAGACTCTAAAAATATATGAAACTCAACACCACTTTCTTTACAGTGGTTAATTTTCTCTGTCATTGAAATTTTAGAAAGAACAAGGAGGAAGCATTGGGATTGTCTTAAACGCAAAGTGCTTTGAACCCATCAGCAACTCTACAGCAGACACGGTGGCAGCCGAAAAAGCTCAATCCTTCTTCATGAACTGGTTTGGTCTCATTTCCCGACACTCAACATGCAGAAGAGTAAATTTATCTTCACAATGTACAAACATTTCAATGCAGGTTTCTAGACCCAATTATATATGGAACATATCCTGTAGAGATGATAAATATTTTAGGTTCTACATTTCCAGAATTCTCAAGCAACGACAAGGAAACACTGAGAACGGGTCTCGATTTCATTGGCATCAATCACTACACCAGTTACGACATCAAAGACTGTATCTTCTCTGCATGTGAACCTGGATTACGAGCTTCCAAGACAGAAGGATTTTGCCGAGAAGGTTCACAAAAAAATGGTGCCCCGATTGGAGAATCTGTATGTAACCTAATTTTCATCACCATCATGGTGACTTCTGATCGGTCATACCAGTTGCTGAAGCTTTTTGGCTGTGCAGACCACATTAGATTGGTAAAGTGTATACCCACAAGGAATGGAGAAGATGGTAAACTACGTGAAAGAGAGATACAATAACATACCCGTGTTCATTACAGAAAACGGTTAAGATTTTCTGTCCCATCAATGCATGAATTTGCTCCCCTATCCTTTAATGATTTGCATCATGTATTGCAGGATTCGGTGAGAAAAACATGCCAAATTCCACTATTGAAGACTTTCTCAACGATGTCAAAAGAGTTGAGAACATGGCTAGCTACTTAGATGCGCTTAAAAGAGCAGTGAGGGAAGTTTGTGCTTCCACGAAATAATTTAAACAAATAAAAAATAATAAAAAAATAACAAAAAGGTGATCTACTACAACGTATTTAATATGTCAACTAGCTAGGATTTAACAGTTGCCAATTTCCTTCATATTTAAACAGAGACGGAGCAGATGTTAGGGGATACTTTGCCTGGTCGTTGCTAGACAACTTCGAATGGAAATTTGGCTGCACAGTAAGGTTTGGTCTTCACCATGTTGATTATGAAACACTGAAGAGGACACCGAAACTGTCAGCAGCTTGGTACAAAGCGTTCATCGCAAAGCATGCACTAATGAAATCTCAGACACCAGGACACACTCCAGCACACCCCCTTTATTAGGTTATTCAAAATCTTCCCCCCGCGTCTATACTGAGACAGAAAAACCTAAATGGCCATATTCGGCATATCCAGGGAATAAAGGGTGTTCATGCGTTAAGCATTCTAAAACACAATGATCATAGTACGTTTGAAATCTAGTGGCAAGTTTCTTTGTTATTTAAGAGGCAGCTTAATTAATACAAATTTCCATGTGGAAAGATTTTTTGGGGTTTAATGATTTCAATCTATAGACAATAGAACGGGGCCATTATATTTCACACCAGACCTACAGTAGACATGTCTTTTCAGCCAAGAGTTAGAATTCATATTGTTCAATTAATGCCGTAGGGCTGGCTTACGAAAAGCAAAGAGAAAGTCACGGGTTACTTGCAGCAAAGACAATTGCAGGTTGAACCAAAAGAAAATTTTGGCTCACATTAAACCGACGACACTGCCACTGAGAAAAGAGCAATCAAATATAAAGTCTGCTATGGATGATATTAAGGAAGAGGTAGTTCCTAAAAGCATTATCATATGTGTTCATCACAGATCACAATGATCGTAAATAGCAGAGAGTGAATAAAAATATAGATATACTATTGACAGGGAGTGAGAAAGAGAGTCGTGTAAAAATCATGCTTCCATTGCCTTATAGTATATCACAATTTGAGTCTCCTAACAACTGGTCATACTCTATTTCTCAATACAACATTGTCAAATTCGCTCCAATTTTAGTTTGTTTCCTGTTTGATTCTGCCTTTTGACAAGCTATGCTTGCACGCATAAAATGCCTCTCATTGTATCATTAAACAATTTTAAGAAATAAAAGAAGCAAAAAAAGCTTCCATTGTTGGGACTATAACATACTATATGAGACAGACTTGACATTCAGCTATGAAAAAATAATGGACCATATCGATCTTCATCATTCAGAACCTAAATTAAGCTTTCTTACTCCACCAAGGAGACCCAGCCTCATAAAAGTGCTCACCATTATCCCATGAAATTTGACATGCTTTAAGACCAATAGCAACATTAGGTTCCTTTCCATGCTCTGAAATCCACTCCGTAATAGCCACTTCTTTATCACCCTCACTTGCATATTGTTTCTGGTGTTTGCCAAAGGGATTAAGCCCGGGACTAGACATCTCTGCTATGGTAGCTGGCATGTACATTGAGTCACCCACAATCGGTGCACCACAGGCAGCTAGCTGTGCTCGCACCTGCATCACACATTACATTATTGTCAAAAGAGTTAGCCTCCTCTTACTCACATCAGAATAAGAGCAAGTGAATTCCCAATTTTTATTTAGTTACTGTCACATTCTAGCATCTTATAACATGAAAAGGCAATTTTTGCAGTTGTCATTTTCAGTACAATGTGACCCATTGCTTTGTGACTTTGACCAAAGGACCTGAAAACCAAGCCTTTAAAACAAGCTCACTACTTTCTACAGTGTCCCAACGTAAACTTTGTCAATTATTCTGGTCATTCTTTGAACCCTACACATGGAATTTCCTGCTCTCAAGGTACAAACTAAAATTTGAAGCATACTTTAGAAAGCATAGGGAAAATTTATCAACGGTCATATTATCATTTTCTTCACTCTGCATCAAATTTTAGAAACGACATTTTAAGAAACATATATGGAAATACTACAATGCCTGAATCACAATTGTAGGATATATCAAATTATAATAACCAAAGTCCGGGAAAATTGGGTAACAAAGAGACTGCTGAGGGACCTGATGAGTACGACCAGTCAAGAGGTTGATTTTACACTCATATGCATAATCTTTTGAGGGCCATCCACAGTCTTCAATAGAATAATCCTCTTCAACATTAGCATCCGGCCAGGGAACCTTCTTGCATTCCATAACCTCAAGTTGGCATAAGAACCATCCCTTAATAAAATCTGCATGTCAGGAAACATTCAGGTTAAACTAATGCCCCATATGCCCAGATAAGATAACCACAGAAGTTCCAAAAAGAATGTATTAGGCAAGCAACTTCATTGACATGATTTCTCTTAAAATTGCACCTATGACTTGACAATAGGTATGACAAAGCTTTGAGTGGAAGAATATGATGTACTGGAATATAAATTCAAAACTGAGCTGAAGTCAATGTCATCACTTAAAAGAAAAACCCACAAAAGAAAAAAGGGAGGGGACAAAAGATTTGTGCTGCCTCCAGTTCAGACACCTTACCAACCCCCATAACACGAATGTAATGGTTTTTCCAATTTCCAGTGTAGCTCTCTGACCAGATAGAGAACATCATTTCTCCAACTACGTTTAAGAAAACAAAAAAAAAAAAAAAAAAAATAGATGGACATCATTTGAGAACGAGATATCATGAGAACTTAGAGGCCTATAATTTCCTTTTCCATGTATTTGCTAATATTTATTGATGCACATTTGCAACACACACTCACAAGCTAAGGGCCTCAAAACTAACTTAAAACTTCACCACCACACAGTATAGGTCCATCAATATCAAGGTACCAAAACACAATGCTTCAAAATCCCGAAACAATTGTCTATAATCTGGCAAGGCTGATGATGTTGTTACCTTCTGAAACAAGTCTTGGAGCAATATTAACAGGACGCATATAGTGGGTAATTATTCCAACTGGCAAAGGAGCAGCAGCAAGAGCAAGATAAAGCTTCTTCACCTTTTTCTCCTAACAAAAAACAGAATTATAACTTCAAAGTAACTAACTTCAGGGAATGGACAGAGAAGCAAATAACAAACTCAAGAACTATCCTACATTGAAGAAATACGTGTTCAACATTTGTAGTACTGTATTGATTTGGAAGGAGAAAACCTAATGAAGCAAGACATGATGCAATTTGCAGCATGCAGCTCCTAAGTTGTAAGACCATGACCTTGCATAAAGTAAGCTAATATAAACAATATATGCCAAGAATTGGAATAAAAACTTACTCTGATTTTTCCATGGAAAACTGAGCAGTACTCCTTAGTCCTAGCAAACACAACACTGCAGAAGAACTATTAGTCCTTAGTATTCTCCCTATCAATGACGATAATCATATTTTTATAATGAAGAACAATCCTATTCATTGTACATATTTACAAAGGCTGAACAAGCTATACACATGAAAAGCTTAAAAGATACAACATCGATAATTGAAAATGTTAACAACAATACCAGCCCTCAGTGCAATTGTCAATTTGATGGGTAGTCCTCAGTGGAGCAGTTAATCCCAAGGCACGAGTGGCAAATGTTGCACAACTTTCTTCTATGTTGTCTGTAGTCCCTCCTACCTAATCAAAGTTCACGTAGAATCACAGACGCAATAAGCAACAGCTGGCCAGTCAGAAAAGCAAACAAAAGCACCAAATAAAAGATTAAAAGCTGATAAAGTACAGAAAAATAATGTTTGACAGCTGAACTAAACATATGTAGGATGCAAAGTTTTTATTTCGTAAGTTTATGCAAAACCTATTCACAGCCACTTGATTGCACATGACAACAGCATAAAGGCATACATTTACATTCTGCTGCTGACTTAGCACAAAACATTAAAACGTTCACCAAAGACAGACTAATAGTTAACTACTAGTGCCCTGGTACCAGAACACTATTTCACATCTTGCATATTGGAGAAATCAGCATATAACAGAAATGGGATATTAATAGATCATTAACATACTGATGTCCCAGCAGGTTTGTCTAAAACCACATAAGATTCAGCCACTGCAATGATTCTCGATTTCCAGTCAATTTCATAGCATCTGAAAAAAAAAATGCCAACATAAAATGCCTGTCAAAAGTCAAGGAAAACAAGATTCAAGTTTTGTGTTCTACCTCGGGAATCGTTTTGGGTGCACATGCACACGTAAGTATGTTCCAGCTTCAACAAACTGATCAACATGAGTTATACGGAAAGTTTTCTGTGCTTCTCGTACTGTTTTCCCTTTGATAGAAGATCTCTTACTGAGAACTGATGGATCTGTAACTTCTTTAAATACCTTAATTTGCTCTGGTGTTGCACTTGGAGGAGGCTTTGGACACACAAGGGCAAAATAAACAGCTCCAAAATGGATTAGATCTGCAACAAACCTTCAAAGAATGAAATGTTGTATACATCACTCCATTCTGATTAGTAACAGACAACTATTGAAATCCAACCATCATGTTTCATGCCATCAATCCGAAAGCAATAAATCTGTAACAGAGCAGCACTTACAGAGGTGGAAGATCCAGTGCTCCACAGATGTATTCCAGAACAGGTCCTCCTTCTGAAACAACTAAATGTTCAACTCTTGGTGGGCTATTTTGTGATGGACATGGAAGCAAGCGATGATATTCAGGGTAGCTGAAATAATATAATACTCAGAGCAGTAAGCTAGAAGAATAGGTACTAATAAATATATTTAAAAAAAAAAAAAAGGAATAGATGAGTTTCAAATTTAAAATCAAAATTAAAGTAAAAACCATAGGAAATACCTACATTCAGATTCCTTAAATAAAACTATCAATATATTTCAATTCATACATCACCAGTGACATTCCATCAAAATTCTTTCAGAAATAGGAAAAGAAAAACTGAAAGCATAGGCACCCAGTTGAAGACATGCAATAAGAAATAATTTGGGAGTACCCAATAACATAACAACTACAATAATGAAAATACTATATTCGATACCTCATTTTCTTTCCTTTTTCCTCACTTTTCTCATCAGCCAAACGAATTAAATCCTCAAGTTTACAATTTTTTATTCATCCAGAAATAAGTTAAAACCCTTTACCAACCAACTTTCTTTCCTACAAAAAAAGAAGCTAAACTTTTAGACAAAGCCAGTTGCAAAAATGAAACAAATAAGTGATTATTATAGTACCCATTAACCAAAGGAGTTGTAGTAGCCGCTGAGTCAGTGAAAACATGTCGTTTCCACGATTCACAAGCAGCATTTCTCTTACTTGAACTGAAAGACACGACAGTATTGCTGTTGTAGTTCTTTCTAAGACAAAAAACATGTGTTGATGCTACCGTGCGCAGTAGGGACACGGATGAACCCAAACTCCGGCCACTGTTTGTAAAGATTGTAGAGAAACTCACTGAACTCATCTTCCTCCTTTGTGGCTTGCTTGGATGTTTCAAGGTTTCGCTGTTGAGGATAATTATGTTGAATAATCGGGTTCCATCTGGGTCGGGTATGAGCTGGTACCCATGTTCAAGTTGTTGGCCCACCCCAAGCTTCGTAATTGGGCCTCTATTAAACATGGGCCTAAAGCGTGACGCTTGGAACTTATTTGAAAATAATTTATCAACTATTAAATTTTATTTAAGAATAAAATTGGATTGAGAAGACTTATGGGATTGTAGTATAAAGCACAAAACAAGAAAGACACACATAGGCTTAGGCAACCCTAATGAATTATGAGTACTGTAATATTGTCTTGGTTCAATATATTTATGATTAATGCATGCAAATGATTTAGACTCTGATTTATGAGAAGATTACAAAGCATGCCTAGAGGCTACTTATAAATTTATAATGTAAGCAATACATTGGAAGATTATATCAATTGAAGAAAAAATCTAGCCTTTTTCCTCGACTAAGTCGGGTTTCCATTTTGGCTCATTGCAAAATCTTTCCTGCATACTCGTTGCAATTATTTCGTTTAGTCTAAGACAAGTAATACACGGGAATCTGTGTCTCTGTCTGTGTGTGTGTGTGTGTGTTTGCAACATTAAGCCATGCAACTGTGTACGAAACCCTAGTCCTTGATTGATCTGTGAGTTAGGATACTTTTAAGAATCTCGAGGTTCGTCCACATTATTGAGATTGTGATGGATACCCCAATCAAAACTCTTACACAAGACCTCATAATCGGGGCTTTCCCAAGTTCAGCTCCGACTGCTCCCAGCATCACCATGGACGAAGAAGCTGCAACCATAGCAATGGAAGATCTCAAATGTTGATTCTTTATAAACCCGGCAGCAAGTATTGCCACTGTGCCCCAGGGCAAATATGCTAGCGATGCTGCCACAGCAATCTGAATTGCACTCCACACCAGCCGCGGCCTCTCATCAGAAGATGGTCGACCCATGTTCAAGTCTCGTTCTACTTGAAAGTTAATTGTATAGACTTGGGTGTACACAGTGATCAATTCTGAAGTTGCTAATCTAAAAGTTCCAGTGATTAAAGCAAGGGTGCCAGAAACCAACATGATCTTCTGATGGACCACCACGAAGATCAAGAAGACGTGGCAAGAAGAATCCTAAGTATTCCGGAACTAATTGAGGAACCACTTGAGGATTCATACAATGGAGAAGAACGTGCAAGACATAAGAGACTAAGTCTTTGGGACTTAAATTGAAGATACAAGCAGTGAAGAAGAACGTGCAAGAAATAAGAGACCAAACCTTTAGGAACTTTGTTATTTACTTTTATTTATTTACCATTGTATTATGCACTTAGATTTCGGCAAGTGGTTGAACTCCGACTTATTTATAGCTTGCCAGCATGAATAAAAATGAGGTATAACTCAATCTAAATAATTGTGGTTTATTCTCACCCTAAGAGAACTCTAATTACTTAGCACTATAATTGAGCTTTGACTGGGAGCTATCACCTTCATTTTATTTGCAGTTGAATTGTGAGCAACTCTTTCTACTCCCATTAGCCATAATGTTGTGAAAGCTAACCTCTCAGGACAACAGCTTTGAGCCATTGTGCTCTTTGAGAGTAATCAAAATACTTGTCCTGAGCCCGAGGTACCACGAAAGGAAACTGAAACACTAAACTCTTTACCTACCTCGTGATGAGTTGTGTAAGAAAGAACAATGAAGAATGTATGGAGGTGAGCAGTAGCTAGTCAAGTTTCATGTAAGCAATGAGATGGGTTATTTATAAAGAACCAGAATGGCTTACTCGATACTAAATTACATAGTTATATTATTTCTTCAGCTACTTGATTTTGCTATAGAGCCTATCGTTGCATTGACAAGACAATAGCTATAATTTACAACAGTAATTGGCTGGTGCAAAGGGAAGTGCTGGCGAGCGTTTGACACCACCAAACATGGGAAAATTGGGAAACCCACGTTGTTTGCCTAACCTATGAATTTTCATGTACCATTATTCTCTTTTAAGTGAATGGAATTATTAATTAAATCTACTGAAATTTGACAAACAAGAAGAGAGTAACCTTCATAATCCTTTTCACTTATGTTATAGATTCTTAGCATAGTATACCTAGCTAGCAGCCAGAAGAAAAGGGGAAACTGGATCACTAGTTGTTTAATTAAGATGATAACAGGTGAATCTTCTTGATTGTAAGATTAAGTGCTTTTGATTCTTAAAGTGATCAATCTTTTTTTTTTTTTCCGCGTCTTCTCTTCTAGTTCTCGGTACATAATAACTTGAAAATAAGAACAATAATTAGAGAAGTTGGAGTGTTGGCAATGATGACCCTCCCCTGCTTAGATTAATAATTAATCTTGTTAAGCACAAGGAAAGAAGGAAAAGTATTTGAGTTTGGGTTTGAGTCAAATCTTCTTCTCAAAAGCATTTGAAAAACTATTTTGACAGCATACCCTTTTTTTTTTTTTTTGGAATTTCACGGTTTTATAAATTTTTTTAATAGTTAAACATGTAGCATCAATACCTTTAGCTTTCAATATGGTAAGTAGCTGCAGAGAAAACAGAATACAGTACTTTCTTTTATAATTAATAAAAAATTTTAGGAGGATGATTTTATTATACCGGTATAATCAGCAATCACCATTGCAATTTTTTCAAACATAAATCAATAAAAATTTGCCAACTTTAAATAATTTCATCACCAATAATGCAAATTAATAATTACTTGTGTATGTATAGTCAAATCATAGTGTTGGCTGCTGGGTTCTCACTTGTCGCTGTTCCAAAGTGTGATTAGTTCATTTCATTCTCCTAACTTTTCTGCTAACGACACACACAGAAATGAATCGAAAGCAATCAGCGGAGACCATAGTCTCACTGCCATTTAAATTTGGCAGTTGTGAGCTGTAAGGCCTTCTAGAATGTCTAATTATCTCTCTTTTCATTTATGCTGTATTCTGTTCCAATTTGCTCAGCCCCATTACAATTTTACCCCAAAAAACTGTCACATAAATGCTCTGTACTTGTAGTTGTACACGAAGATCGATCATCCTGAAACAAGCAACAGCTGAAGAAGAAATAATAGTCATATATTATAAGCTCCTAGTTATGGTCCTTAAGGTTTGTTATATATTCGTTCATTTGTTGTTGTACAACCAATTTCTCGGAAATGAAGAAAAGGAAAGGAAAATATTTGTATGCTAAGCCATATTTGAGACATGTCTTATGAATGGATCGCACGGCATTACCAAGAAAATAATGCAAAATAAATGTCCTCGTTTGAGACATGAAGTTGAATTTCTGTCTTTGTTCTCGATAAAGCACTGGAAAATTCAATTGGGGTTTCTACTTTTTCATTTAAATTTGTGGTAGAGAAATATAGACAAGGTCTGCATATACCACATGCGAAATAACTGCTGGTAGTGTGTTAGTTCCTGGTCCAAGCCATCCTAGTTTGGTGTAAAGGAAACAACAAAAGAGGGCCAAAGGGGGCAAATTCCAGGCCGATAATGGAAGAACTTTGTGGATGTTTGGAATTTGCAAAATAATAGCAATAGTCTAATTCAATGGTTAACCAGGAAAGTGCAAGATTCTCCAAAAACTAAGCTAAGAAGTCAATATAATTAACAACATCAAAGGAAATATTAATTTAAAAAAAGTTAAAAAATTTATAAAAATTGATATTATCGAACACCTTTTTAATTTGTAGTAAGTTAAGTAAAATCATCGTAATTTCAAATAAAATCTGAATAATAAAGACAACAATAATCACCTTTATTTTTAATAAATATTTTACAAAAAATAGTATGCAATCTGTAACGCAATAAGATGGATGTTGATATTTAACATTCAAAAATTTAAACATGAAATTTTTAAGTTATTAGGAAATACAAATAAACATAAAAAGGAAATATCTTTTTAATTTATCATTATAAAACCTTGTGAACTTTATTTTTTCAAAATTAATTTAAAAAATTAAATAAACAAATTCATAATAAGATTTTTTTTTTTTTCAAATAATCAAAAATTATAATTTAAAAATATTTTTGCAATATTAAAATATTCTTTCCCATTGTTAACAAATGTAATAATTAAAGGTCATTTGAGAGGAATGATTTTATAAATCTGATTTTTATTTTTGTTGATTTGATTTAATATCAATTACAAAATTACAAGACTGTGCTTTCTTACTTGTAGGTCTAAAATGTTAAATTTATTTTTTGTAATTATTAATTTAATTTTTGTATTACATTTCATTCGAACATCGGTCGATCCTTTCTATTTCTATTATAAAAGTAGTAAGAATAATACTAAACATAATAATTTTTTTGTATAAACTGAGCGATAAAATTATATTATTGTCATATTTTTTATTATTTTTTATTTTATAATTTTTTTTATTTATCTTCAAAAAATATAGGACATGCAATATTAACATAATACTCATAAATTAGTTTGTGCAAATAAATTAGATATAATTTCTTTCTGACTCAATGTATTTTTTTTAACTATATTTTAACCCGTGACGGAATCAAAATTTAATGTTTAAAATTTTAAATTTTAATTAATTTATTTTTATTTTTTATTATTATTTATATCCTAAAATATAAAATTAATCAATAATTTTTGTTAATATGTAATTTGAGTCCTTGTCATGTTATATTTTACTAAAAATTTCAAAATACAAGAATAGAAAATATAAGGATGGTATTGTATTCTCATATAGAAATTTGAATAGGTGTCACTGGCAGTGTATTAATTGATGCACAGAAAGTGGAGTAAATGTCTCCGATAAGACAATTAATGCACAAATAAGTTGTTGAACCAAACTCATTCAATCACCCATTCTATAAAAACTACTCTATGTTCTAGACACCTCCATTGAGCTAATTTTCTTTCACCTTTCATTTCCCTCTTCCCGATCTTAAGCAATCAATGGAGTTTATAGACCTCCTCCTCCTCTTTTCAGCCCTTATCTTTCTTCGTTTATGGTGGCGACACTGGTCCACCACTGGCGGCGGACCCAAGAATCTGCCGCCAGGTCCTCGCGGCTGGCCTCTCGTCGGAAATCTGATCCAAGTCATCCTCCAGCGACGTCATTTCATCTTTATAGTGCGTGATTTACGTAAAAAGTATGGTCCAATCTTCACTATGCAGATGGGTCAACGTACTATGGTTATTGTCACAAACTCTCAGCTCATCCACGAAGCCCTTGTTCAAAGAGGCCCTGAATTCGCCTCCCGGCCGCCGGACTCTCCTATCAGGCTTCTGTTCAGTGTCGGGAAATGTGCCATAAACTCGGCTGAGTACGGGCCTCTGTGGAGAACGTTGAGGAGAAACTTTGTCACTGAGTTAATAAGCCCTACAAGAGTCAAGCAGTGCAGTTGGATACGAGATTGGGCAATGGAAAACCACATGAAAAGGATAAAAAATGAGGCCGTTGACAATGGATTCGTTGAGGTGATGAACAACTGCAGGCTCACAATATGCAGCATTCTGATCTGTCTGTGCTTCGGTGCGAGGATCTCAGAAGAAAGGATCAAGCATATAGAAAGCATCATGAAAGATGTAATGCTGATAACGTCACCGCAGCTTCCGGATTTCTTGCCTATTCTCACTCCCTTATTTCGGCGGCAAGTGAAGGAAGCAAAACAGCTGAGGAAGAGACAAATGGAGTGCTTGGTTCCTCTGATAAGGAACAGAAAATCTTTCGTCGAGAAAGCTGAAAATCCTAACTCAGAGATGGTTAGTCAAGTTGGTGCAGCCTATGTAGACTCGTTGTTTGGTCTGGAAGCAACGGGGAGAGGCCAATTGGGAGAACAAGAGATTGTGACATTGTGCTCAGAAGTGGTCAGTGCAGGCACTGATACTAGCGCAACAACTGTCGAATGGGCTCTGCTTCACCTGGTTCTAAACCAAGACATTCAGGAAAAGCTGTACAAAGAAATCGTTGCATCTGTAGGGAAAAATGGGCAGGTTAAAGAAGAAGATGTCGAGAAAATGGTTTATCTCGATGCGGTCGTGAAAGAAACTCTCCGCAGACACCCACCAGGCCATTTCCTGCTCTCTCACGCCGCCATAAAGGACACTAAGTTAGGAGGGTACTCAATCCCGGCCGGTGTTTACGTGGAATTCTACACTGCATGGGTGACCGAGGATCCAGAAATGTGGTCCGATCCAGATGAGTTCCGACCCGAGAGATTCTTGGAGGGTGATGGGGTTGGCGTCGACATAACCGGAACACGAGGAGTGAAGATGTTGCCATTTGGCGCCGGGAGGAGGATCTGCCCAGCGTGGAGTCTTGGTATGTTGCACATCAACTTGCTGCTTGCTAGAATGGTGCATGCTTTCAAGTGGTTGCCCGTTCCGGGTTCTCCACCCGACCCGACGGAGACTTACGCTTTCACTGTTGTGATGAAGAATTCTCTCAAGGCTGTTGTCCTTCCTAGATAAAATGGAAATCCCACCAAAAATAATAATAACAATAATAATGCACATTATATTTTGCTTGCAATATTTATGGTACCTTGTTTTGGTCAAGAAGCTATATACATACATATACATGTATATGTAATGGCTAAAATTGATATATATTACCAAAGTGCTTCTTGAATTTTGGAGTCTTTTTCTGTTTTTGCAAGGGAATGCTTTGCCAATTAACTTTCTAGTTTGAAATAATTTGTATTCAATTTCAAACAATTTGCTCTTTCACTCAAAATATAGTTTTATGTTATTATTGATTAAAATCAATTGAGGTGATGACCATCCTATATTCACTACAATCCGAATTTAATGTCTAACTTAATTATGTTTAAATAAAAGATACGAGCCCCTTTTCACTCGGTTTGTGTTTAGTTCTTAATCAAATTTTAACTTCTAACCAAAATTTAATAGCGAACATTACGAGTGTTTATGAAGTTAATTGTATATATTTTTTATTATTATTTCTTAAAATTAACTTCATATTAACTTATAATATGAGTTATTAAATTTTAGTCCGACTACGTATTAAAATTTGGTCAAAAAAACAAAGATAAACAAAATTAGAAAAGAATTTATATTTTTAAATAAGACATTATATTTTAATACACAAACTTAATTCGATTATTAATATATTTAAGAAAAATTAGTGTATTCAAGTCTTCCTATTTTAGTAGATGATTATATATTATCAATTAATAGGATTAAACTCAACAAATTAAAGAGATAAATTAGATCACTAATTCAAAGATTATACCAAAGTGTCGTCGTTACAATAAGAACATAGTTAAGTATTTATCAATTTAGGTGGATCATCAACTTAATAAATTATATTAAAATTATGGGATTGGCTAACTTACCTATACATAACATTACAACTTAAAAAAATTTAGTTATGAAATTTGAAATCGTCTTTATAAAATTTAAAATAAAATAAAAAATATTAAAATATATAAAATAAATGATAAACAGTATTTAAATTATTCAATAAAAAATTTAAAATACAGGTAAAGAAAAATTTAAAATATATAATAATTAATATTTAAAATAATTTTTAAAAAAAATCTAAAAATAAAAATAATTCGATATTTACGAGTAATGCAGTGAATCCAAGCAAATGCTAAGGAGATGAGAAGCGTTAAGAACATGAACTACCCAGCTGGATCTCTTTTGTCATTAATGTCCCAATTTCTCTGTAAATTCTTTCAAAGAAAACACCATTACTGCAAGGCCACAAGCAAAGTTCTGATTCGTGGATTATGGTAAGAGATAGCTTTGGTTTTCGAAACGACCAGAACAGTCACTGACCAGCCACTTACCGCCAGGCCAATTGGCCTAATTAAATGCACGGTAGTTTACAACATTCAATAGGCTTAGTTGTCACCCCCCATTCTTCAATTAATTCTGCTTCCTCAAAGTATATATTTTTTTAATTTTTGTATTTTATAATTATCAATTGCAATTTTTTTTTTTTATATTTGTTCATTAATATAATTTCATTGTATACTATAGTTAATTTGTACCCTTTTTGGCTAAACAATCTTTTTGTACCATGATAATGATATTGTCGCGAAGGGAAACTAACAAGCTAAAACTATTAAAGTTGGGCTTCCCAATACACCACATGTTCTATGAGAATTTAAATTATAATAATTTATTTTATTTTTATTATTAAAAAAAATACCGTTGTGATTATATATAATAACATCGACATCATAGATTAATTATGTTGTTCTATTTAACTTATCTGATTAGATATGTCGTCTTAAATTTTATTTAATATTTTATCGGTGATTAACTTTTTTCAAAAATAAAATTAAAAAATATTTAATAACATTAATTTTTAACAAAATTTAATTAATTTTACATGATTATATAACATTCAGTGCTTAATAAAAATTATTGCACTCTAATACCATGCTAAGCCTTAATAAATAATTGTAAAAATTCATCGTATTTTAAAGATAATTTTTTATTTACATAATTTCGTAAAATAATATAAAAAATGAATCCATATTCAATTCACATCAACAATTTATACATGCAGTGAATCATAGGTTATCACATGAATATGACACAACATATTTAATTTTATGTACTCAAGATAGATTGCCCATTGTATGTGGAAAAGAAAAGATTGCATTAATTTTTTTGCCATCTACATACAGTTAGCTTTTAATACAAATCTACCACACTTCTAGTTGTCACTTGCCTAGATAAAGAAATCCCATGTCTCTTTTTTATTTTTTAATTCTCCAAATTGAATTTTAATTTTTTTTTGAAAAATTATGGACATTATTTATTGATTTATATTCATTATAACTAATGACGATCGGGGATGCATGAATAAAAGAAACTGCTAATATTCGTTTCACATATCTTATATTTTTAACACAAAACTTAAAATAATTTATGTAAAAATTAAATCAATTATCGTAAAATTTGAAATATATTATAAATAAATTTAAAATAATTAATATAAAAGTTAAAAAATTTAAATATAAATATATAAATGTAATTCAAGCAATCCCCCTACATGTATGAACTAAAACAATTCAAACAAATCTAAATCAACAATTCAAAGTCATTTTCAAAGTATAATGAAGTTGTATACAAGAAGAATTTTAATGAACGCCGAAGTTGATGATGATTGATACACTACAATTAGCATTATATGGAAGAGCAGCATCCATACGGGCAATGAGACCTCTGCTAATTTAATAGACATAGTCACGTCTATTTAATTTTGGTTCCTCCAACCGAAAAGATGGTTGACATAGGAACATGAATCTTGGAAGAGACCTCCAAAAGGGAACATAGAAGGTTGTACCCTTAATGACCTTTGTCCTTACTTGGGAGATTACAAATATTAATAATGCAAATGTTATTATTCAAAACAACAGGGATGAAACTGTAAAAAGAAAAAAGTTACAAAATTTATGACATTCAATGCTCAAACGGAGAGTAGGTGGCTGACCGAGCGCTAACGGAGTAAATATTATTAAAAGGCCGAAAAGAAAAATTAATTAATTAATTAATTAATATATTAAATATGTGACAATATGGACCACTCACGGAATTCAAGTGGATAGTTAGTTGTATTTTATAATTAAACATATAATTTAAATATTTTTGAATTATTAATTTTTACAATTATTTTTAAATATTATTTTAAGAAACATTTTAATCGTTTATTTAAATTACAAATTAAAAATTTTATTAGATATCTCTCTTGGAATTTATAGTAATTTTATTTTGTAATAAGTTTTGTAAAAAAATATAATTACTCTTTTTTTTACAATTAATTAAAGAATAAATATATTTTTAATTTATTTATTCTTAATTTACAGTTAATCTTAATTTAGTTATTTTTATTTAATTTTTTATTTTTAATTTATTTATATTAAGTAATAATTTATATTTTAATTTTTTAATAATATAAAGTATAATTAATTTAAAATAAATATTATTGATATATTATTTAAAAATAATTTATATTAAAATTTTAAAATTTTACAATATAATTATTGTGATATAAAAATATTTTAAATAATAATAATTAAAGTTATTTTTGTATATAGATTATAATTCTTATACGGAGTAATATGTAATTTTAAATTAATTTATTAAAAAATTAACGTGAATGTGCGTGTATATATAATTAAAATAATTTTTTATTTTAAAAAAATCTAATAAATTTTAAAAATTAAATAAGAATGAATAAATTAATATTTTATTTATAAAAAATAAATAAATTATAAATATATTTATTTTAATTAATTTAAATTAAAAATAAATATATTTTTTATAAAATTTATTATAAAATAAATTCTTATAAATTTTAAAATAAAATCGTCCTTAAAACTCTCGAGGTGACTTCCCGGAAGAAAGTAATACAAAAATGACTGCAGGCTCCTGAAGCTCGTGATCTGGGCTTAAGGTTTTGAAAGCCCAACTGTGGCCGACGGCTCGTCGCTTCAATGGGTCCATTACTTTTCCTTCATCCGTCAATTGAAAATCTGCAGCGCTTGCGTGGGCCGGGGCTGAGGTCAACGATAACGTGGTGATGGTGCGGTTTGACCATTTGGTCGGATAAAGTACCAAAAGTACCAAAGGCACTGCGAAGCAAGTAAACACTCTAACTACTAGCTTTTAAGCCAGATTAGGAAACAAACACGACAAGTAGTAGGAGAAAAACTAAGATCGAAGAACGAGACATGGAGTGGTGTGTGTCAATTCCAAAGATTGAACTGCATGCTCACCTCAATGGCTCCATCAGAGATTCCACTCTTCTGTAAGCTCTTATCCTTTCTCTTCCTGTTGACTGTTGGGTTCTTTTGTTTCATGCAAATTCTTCTGTAAGATTTCATAATTTTATTTGGGGGGTCTACTTCTGGCTTTAATTATTTCAGGGTGATTTTTAAAAGTTAATTGTACATGTGTTTTACAGGGAACTTGCTAGAGTTTTGGGTGAAGAGGGTGTCATAACATTGTCAGATGTGGAGCATGTTATCATGAAAGGTATGTGTTTGTTTATTTCCCTCTTTGGTTTGAGATAAATGCTGGCAAGGCAAGAAAAAAAGAAGAAGAAGAAGTTAAGTACATCAATTTCCATTTTTTATCTTCATATCTCAATTAGCATGCTCTTAGAGCTTGGCATTTGAAGTTTTATCTAATTTTTGTTCAACTCAGATAACCGATCTTTACACGAAGTGTTCAAGTTATTTGACCTGATCCATATTCTCACCACTGACCATGCAACTGTGACAAGAATTACCAAAGAAGTATGACAAACTGCTTTTGAGTTTCAAGTTTTTTTGCTTGCTACTTATACTTCCCTTTGATAGTCCTTATGTTTCTTTAAAAATTTACAAAACAGGTGGTTGAAGATTTTGCTTCTGAGAATGTTGTTTATCTGGAGTTGAGAACTACTCCAAAGGTACTCACTGGGGTTTTCAATTTTCTTTTTGGTAACTTTTTTTGGTTTGTTTGTAAACTTGTTGGAGTAGCATGGAGTTTAACAAATAGAGGACTTTGTTGGGTTTCATTTTATGCAGAGAAATGAGTCTATTGGAATGACCAAGCGCTCTTACATGGAAGCAGTGATTGAGGGTTTAAGGGCTGTCAGTGCAGTTGATGTTGATTTTGGTTGTCAAAGAAGTACTATGAATAATAAGAATATGAATGATGCATGTAATTGTACTGCAAGAGAAAAGATGTATGTTAGACTTCTTCTCAGCATTGATCGTCGTGAGACAACTGAAGCTGCCATGGAAACTGTATGTTAGGAAAATAGGGTCCATGAATGATGTTTAAAGCTTTTATATCAGTCCATTTGTATAACGACTAATTTCTCTTCCCTCTCATTTTCACAGGTTAAGCTTGCTCTGGAAATGAGGGATCTAGGGGTTGTTGGCATTGACCTCTCTGGAAACCCTATTGTGGGCGAATGGTAGTCCTTTGTTACTGATCATTCTTTATGTGCAGTTAGTCCTTTTTTGTTGTAAATATCTTATATTGCAAATTTCTTTTAGGACTACTTTCTTGCCAGCATTAAAATTTGCCAGGGAACAAGGTCTTCAGATAACTCTTCACTGTGGGGAGGTGAATTTATCTTTTGAATGCTCAGTGTTGTTACTCAATCTATGTGTTTGTGCTATTAATGGATTGATTGTAACTAGTTTATTTTTGAAACCTAGTGCTTGTAGGTACCTAATAAGAAGGAGATCCAAAGTATGCTAGACTTTCTTCCCCAGAGAATTGGCCATGCTTGTTGCTTTGAAGAGGAAGAATGGAGAAAGTTGAAATCGTCTAAAATACCGGTTGGAATTATGACCATTCCTTTCACTACTTTTGTTCTCCTTGATTGGAATAATGATAAAAAAATAAATTCTTGCAGCTTCCATAGGACAAGAGAATGATTGAATCTAATTGGTCCAGTAATATTACCAGCTTCCTTATAGTATTGATCAGTATGATTTTGTCCATTAAAGTTTGTTCAGTTCTTTAAATGTTGCAATAAGTCTGAAAATTTCATATTGATCAAACCATCTGAATGTTATCATGTCCTTGCTTTTAGATTCATTGTCATAAAACTTTTTGCTTGTTCTGACAGAATATATATTTTTTTAATTGTTATCTGTTAACCTTAAAATTGACAGCTCAAAGGTTTGTTAGTTTAGCATGTTTTGGTTGCTAATTATTATTATTATTATTATTTTTGTGTTTCTGTCTGTATACAATTTACAGGTTGAGATCTGTTTGACATCAAACATCAGGACTGAAACAATTTCTTCAATAGATATTCACCATTTTGGTTAGGTCCTCTCCTTTGTTTCCATTTTAACATGTAGATAGATTGTAATTTTTTTTTTAAAAAAAAATGGAATTTTGTTTTTACTCAACTTAATCTGTTAAACAAGCATCTATTACTTATTTTCTAATGTTGAACTTTTCCTAAAGAGAGAATTCCATTTACCTCTTCTGAGTTTTGACTAAAACCTCACCTGAGATTTTTCAACTCATTGTAGAACTCCCATAAAATTTGTTAGGGCCTGTAGAACTCCCATAAAATTTGTTAGGACCTCCCAAGAGGTAGGACAGATTTCTGCTTATTTTTTTAAACCATGGGGTATGTCGGTAATTGGAGCAGTGAGGTGAATGAAGTTTACTGTATTTTAATTGTTACAGAATAAGTCTTAGATTTTTGCCTCGTAACACAGTGTTCCTTATGCAGTTGATCTATACAAGGCACTACATCCTTTAATCCTGTGCACTGATGATTCGGGGGTTTTCTCCACCAGTGTTTCTAGGGAGTATCATCTTGCTGCTTCAGCATTCGGTGGGAGTTGTGTTATTAGTTTATTTGACTGAAACTAAATTAATCCTAATCCTGCTGATTGATTGTTTGATCATTGTGCAGGTCTTGGAAGGAGGGAAATGTTTCATCTGGCAAAAAGTGCTGTTGAGTTTATATTTGCGGAAGATGAAGTGAAGCATGATTTGGAAGAGATTTTTCATTTGGCCGAAATGAAGCTGAATCTATGACTAATTGCATATTAAGGAGCATTCATATGCCTAATCCTGCTGGTATGGGTATGGTCTGGTAGGAAATTTGTTTGAAGCTTAAATCTTATTATAATTTTAGCATGAGACCAATCCTATGCATATTTCCAAGCCGAGTCCGATTATCAGTGACCCTTTGGACTTTGATGATGTATTCATAGATGAATTTTAGACTTCATGGTAGGTGTATGTCACCCTCGTTTTAGGAAGAGATAGCTTGACCAGGGCGACTCGCGGGAATGGTCAGTTTGAATTGTCTGATTCTTAAAAATTGCCTTTCTGGAATTTACATGACCGTTTCATTGACAGCAATAACACACATCAAATTGTTATTCATGTTTGGTATAAACAGAACTCAGCTGTGCCAATATGACTGACTTTGCTATCATAAAAGTTTGATGAGACTATAAATAATTAGGTTAGTTGATGTCTCAACTCTACTAAAGTGATGGAATGTCTTTCAAGAAACAATCTTTTGCTCATAAATTAAGAAGTGAACCCACAAAACAGAGTTTATACCTTAAAAACGAGCACACGTTGCTAAAGAAAAAGTGCATTTGCATTTTAGCACTTTCCAAAAATTTCTTTTTGAAATTCTTTATGTCTCTCGTAAAGCATTTTAAATACTATTTTAATTGATATGTAATTATGTACTAGTTTTAGAATCACCCCTCCCGCTAATTAAATTTAATAAGCACTTTTATAGTGCTAATAACCAAACATATATAGATAAGTATTTATATTTTTTAATTTAGTGCTCATGGATACGACTATAAGACAGTTCCCGTTAGTAGGCTCGCTGGACTTGAGAAGTAGACAGTATTGCCAAACAAGAACTTAATATTAGCAATAATTTGCAAGTACTTAGTACTAGCGTCTGTTCAAAAAGTTGGTTTGCTTAATTCTAGTTCCTCTTTGCCCATTTTGGGGAATGGCAATAATTTATGTCATGGGTAGATAAGATCTTGAGAATAATAGTAGTACAGAAAGCTTTTGGAGGGAGTTTTTTACTTCTCAGGAACTGTTTCATGTTCATACCATGGCAGCAACTGAAGATGGTTTGGAGTCTGGAAAGTAATTCGGAGAGTTTGGTTAGGGCTTAAACTTCTGATGAGAAGATTTTAAAAGGCAAGTTTTGCATACTCTTCTACAGTAATGACAAGCTGGAAAAACTGAAAATGACTTCCCCAATTTTAAACCTCAAAATTGTTCCGTACACTGAAGGGCGCGTTATATTATAAAGAAGTAGAGCTCAAAAGAAAGGACTGATCCGCGTGCCCCATCCCACAGAAAAATGTTACAAGTAAAAACGTTTACTAAAAGCAAGTTCGTTTCTCTTGTCGATTGAGAGAAAGGCCTAGTATGTCTCCCGTTAAACGGCGTCGTTTTAGACGGAGGAAAACGGCGTCACTGAGTAGCAGAACGATCCAGAAACGACGACAGCGCAGACGAATAGAAATCACAGACTCAGTTGATTTGACAAATACAAGTTTGTCCCAACGCTTTTCAGGTAGTTTAGCTCCCGCCATTAATTCTCATCATATCTAAACCCTCATCCTGATTATAGCATTTGGATTTTCTTGATCGTTTCTTAACTTGTAAATTATTGAAGACACGCTAATATTAACGTTTACAGTTATACAAGAATCGCAATGTGACAACACCAAACGGATCCCCGACCGTCCAATTAGTTCAATCATTTTGATATCATTGGATCGCTTCCGATCACAATGTCTTCTTGGGGACTGGGATGGAAGCGTCCGTTGGAGATCTTCAAACTGACACTCAGTTATGGTACCGAAGAATCCGGAGACGATCTCAACCGTTCTACTTCGTTGGCGTCTCTGGCGGTGACATCGAGAGATTCAGAATTAGGATTGCGGATCGTGCTGGAGTCGACGAGTGGCGAGGAGGAGGAGCAGGTGGCGCTGAAGCTGTAATCGCAGTGGATGGTGGCGCTGCCTGTGCCGCAAGATTTTGTGATGATTGAACTGGCGCCGGAAAAGGCGGACGATGTTGATGATAACATGGCGAATGTTGGAGTGGAAATGATGGTGGTGAAGAGGACAAAGCCGTTAAGAGCCGTGGTCTTGACCAAGGGCGCGGGGGCCGGGCAGCTGAGCGATGGATTCGGGCTTTTGACCCGGCTGATGAGATCCGAGCTGGTTGCTGGTGGGCCCTTGAACGGAGCGGTGATCGGCTGTGGTGACCATTGGAAGACTGTTGCTGCGGTTAGCCTCTGTGGCCTTGGTTTGTCGGTGAGTCTTTTTGTTTTTGGTGTGTTGATTAGTCAGACACGATAGGTTCTTGTCGTTTTTTTTCGTTTTATTTGAATTTTGACGTTCATATGGGATTTTGTGTTTGGTGTTAATGTTTCAGGCTGTTTGAAATAAGTTGAGAAATATGGGGAAATCCCAAGATCGAATTGCTGTATATTTTCATTCTCAAATATGTCTTTACTCAACTAGTGTTTGATTTAGAAATTCACTGTGTACTTTTTTGCTTTTGGGAATTGTTTCATCATCAAAGTCGAACTCACTGTGTACAGTGGATGTTCCGCTGTATGTAGTTGATACTCGGATATCATCTTGAGTGAAAGTCATGGCCATTGTATTAGAGCTTAGAGCTCAGTCTTACCATTAATCCATTTTATTGATAGCAAAGAGTCGCAATAGATTATGGCCACCTAGAGTTCCTAATCAATTGTTGTTGGAAATGACCTGTCTGGTTTTGCCTCTTACTTAGGTTTTAGGTAACACAAAACATTTTTAATATGTTTCTGTTGCATGTTTATTGACAGGCATTGCCAGTTGACCTGTTTGCCACGTCTGGAGAAATTGTACCTTGATAACAATAAGCTTTCAATTCTTGCCACCTGAGCTTGGTGCACTGACAAGTTTAAAAGTTAAAAGTTCTCAGTGTTGAACACAACATGCTTGTTTCTGTTCCTGGTAAGCATGAAACTGTTATATATTTATATCTATGATGTCTTGCTTTACTAGATCAAGTTCCCTAGAGTGAAAACTCCTTGTCGTATGGATATCTAGGTTATTTATGTTGACTTCATTTTTGCTTAATTGATTACATTTTGAAATTATGAGCAGTTGAACTGAGAGAGTGTGTGGGACTGGTAGAGTTGTCATTAGAACACAACAAGCTTGTTCGGCCTCTTCTTGATTTCAGGTCAATTTTCCAACAATTTATCTTTGTTTAGTGTATACCTTGTTAACTTCCTGTTTTAGTTAAGCTGGTAAATTCTATAATTTCTTCCATGTCTAATTTTTCTCTCCAGTTGAATGGCAGGGCTATGCCAGAGTTACGAATTCTTAGGCTCTTTGGAAACCCTCTTGAATTCCTTCCAGAAATTTTGCCATTACATAAGCTTCGACACTTGTCTCTTGCAAATATTAGGATTGCTTGTTAAACTAGATATAAATATTAAGTGATAGTATGTTCTTGTGTGCGGTGCAGATGGAAAACAGTTCTTATTTTGGTGCATCCAGACACAAGCTAAGTGCCTTCTTCTCGCTTATGTTCTGTTTCTCTTCTTGTCATCACCCTTTACTAGCATCTGCACTGGCAAAGATAATGCAAGACCAAGAAAACCGGGTAGTTGTTGGCAAAGATGAAAATGCAGTATAGCAGCTTATTAGTACGATAACTAGTGACAAAAGTCACGTGGTATGTTGTCAACCTTGCAATCACGAACAAGATACTACCCATTTATTTGTTCTTCTGTCTGGCACTTCCTTAATATTCTTACTGCGCTGGCAGGTTGAGCAAGCATGTTCTGCTCTATCATCTCTTGCTGGAGATGTATCTGTGGCCATTCTGTTAATGAAATGCGATACCATGCAACCTATTCATGTAGTGCTTAAATCTGTTGCTCAAGAAGAAGTAATTTCTGTTCTGCAAGTTGCGGTGCAGTTGGCTTTTGCATGTGATACTGTAGCTCAGAAGATGTTGACCAAGGATGTGTTGAAGTCATTAAAATTATTGTGTTCACATAAAAACCCAGAGGCAAGTTCCACTTTACTTGTGATCTATTGATTGCTTTTATGTGGTCATCTAATATTGGATTTGTCTTCATTAGATACAAAGGTTAGCTTTGTTAGCAGTTGGAAATTTGGCCTTCTGTTTGGAGAATCGTCATATTCTGGTTACTTCTGAAAGTTTGCGTGACCTTTTGTTGCATTTGACTGTTGAAAAAGAAGCCCGTGTAAATAGAGCTGCAGCTCGTGCTTTGGCAATTCTTGGTATGTTATCTGGATTTTCTTTGGTAAGATTTTGAGATCATTTAAGCTATTAAGCTCTTTTCTGTTTGTCTGGTGCCTTATAGGAGAAAATGAAAATTTGCGGTGTGTCATAAGAGGGACAAGTTCCAAAACAAGGACCGCGCATACTTTCAATGGATGGAGGTGGGATGAAAGGTTTGGCAACAGTGCAAATTCTTAAAGAAATTGAGAAAGGAACAGGTAAGCAGATTCATGAGTTGTTCGACCTCATATGTGGCGCTTCAACTGGTGGTATGCTTGCTATTGCTCTTGCCATTAAGCTAATGGCCTTGGATCAGTGTGAAGAAATATACAAAAATCTTGGTGTGTATGGGGTAGCAAAATATGAAAATTTAAGAGTTCCTTCTTTATTGTTTGATTTCCTAGTCTCCTTCTGCAATTATGGTTCTTTAGGAAAACTTGTTTTTGCTGAACCTTTTGCAAAAGATAATGAAGCTGCAACTTGGAGAGAAAAGTTGGATCAACTTTATAAAAGTTCATCACAGAGTTTTAGAGTTGTTGTACATGGATCTAAAGTATGGTTTGTTCTTTCTATTTGATTTTACTTCTCTTGATAATTTTGCAGCATGTGCACATGTAAATAGAAGCATGCATAAAGTTAATACTTTCAAATCAGTATTAGTCAAATTGTTGAGCAGACTGGTCACTCAGGATGCAACCTAATACATCCTTCACCGAAATCAAGAATTCTTTTTTTTTTTTTCCTTTTATTCAATGGGATTTATTGTTGTTTGATTTAGAGGTTTTGCAAATTCTTGTAATAATCTGTTTCATCTACACACATGAGAATCCAAATCTTGTTCTTATTATCAGTCTGGTCTATGAACTTTTGTAGTTGCTTGCCTGATTGTTGTAAATTTTCTTGATATAGTGGAATGCTTTGAAATTAGATACTTACATGTTGTCTTGCAGCACGGTAGTGATCAGTTTGAGAGGTTGTTGAAGGAAATGTGTGCTGATGAGGAAGGGGATCAGTTGATAGAATCTGCAGTGAAAAACATTCCCAAAGTTTTTGTTGTATTGACTTTGGTGAGCGTGATGCCAGCTCAGCCTTTCATATTTCGCAATTATCAGGTTTAACAGCAATACTTCTTTCTTCCAGTTTAGGATTGACATCATAGTTGTTTTAATTATGGTTATTATTCTGACTTCTCTTAATGTTTTCAACATGCAGTACCCTGATGGAACCCCAGAAGTGCCAATTTCAATTTCAGAAAGTTCTGGAATCACTGTGCTGGGATCACCAAGTACTGGTTCTCAAGTTGGTTATAAACGCAGTGCGTTCATAGGGAGTTGTAAGCATCAAATATGGCAAGCTATAAAGCATCATCTGCAGCTCCATATTATCTTGATGATTTTTCAGATGGTATATTCTTCTTGCACTTTTTCATAATAGTTATGTGGCTGACGATTTCGATCCTTTTTTCTTTTTTTTTTCTAATTTTTACGTTTTCCTAAACAACTTCACAGGTGTATACTGCTGGCAAGATGGTGCAATAGTTGCAAACAATCCTACTATAGTTTCCGTAAGAGAAGCTCAACTTCTTTGGCCTGACACAAGGATAGACTGTTTAGTTTCAATTGGGTGTGGCTCTGTTCCAACAAAGGTAGATGGTTCTCACTTCTCTTGGGTTGGTTATAAGATTCTGGCTTCAGGTCTTAGGTTTTTAACCTTATTTTTCCTGTGGTCACAGTTTTTGGTGAATTGGTGAATTTTCATAACTAAAGGCATCTGCTGAGTAATGAATATTCAATTTTTAAAAATTTTACCATAACACAAAGCTTGAATTTCCCAACCTCTTGTGCCAGGGGCACTGCCTGCTGGTAATAAATAATATATTATACAAGTTAATTTCAAACTTTTTCCTTCATTAGAGTCCAAATTACAACAGTATCTCATCTGTTTGAAGAATCCATAGGTGTGTGTGTGTGTGTGTGTGTGTGTGTTCATGCTGCTGGAGATTTTCTACCGTGCTGAACTTTGATTTTGTGTACCAGAGAGTGAGACTCTTAATTTATGCACGTGTTTAGCATATTACTTTTACAAGTATAAATGTATAACGAGCTGGAGTTATGAATTTATATTAGAACTATTTGGAAATATCTTCTGCTGCACTGGATATTCTCAGTTTAGCACAGTAGTCATGGCCCCCTCTCATAATTTGTTGTTTGTTTTATTTGAGAAATTGATGAACACATGATACATTCCCTTTTCCCAAGCACTTTCTTGGTATTTCCATATTGGATGCTTAAAAGTATTGAAATGATTGTCAGTAAAAATCTGGATCAAATTTGATTAGAATTCTACTCAAATGCAAATGTTTCTTCCGTTGAACTGCCAAGTAGCCAATTGCACTTGTGGAAGTTATTGATTCTAATTCCTTTGTTCCGGAAAACAAACAATTTCATTTCTGGGTTCGGAAAGGTGGTTGGCGTTATCTGGATACTAGCCAAGTGCTGATTGAGAGTGCATGCTCCGTGGATAGGGTGGAGGAAGCTTTAAGCACATTGCTGCCTATGCTTCCTGAGATACAGTACTTTCGGTTTAATCCGGCTACTAGCTGGAATGTATTATAGTTTCCATGAGCACTCTATGTGACAGACTTTCTTCTCTGTTTGACATTTAAATAATTCTGGAACAATTCTCATATAATATTATCTGTTTCCTGGACTTCTTTCATTGATGTAGGAATTATTCATAAAGAATTTCAGATTTATGATTCTCACTTAGTTTTCCATATGGTTTGCCCACAGTTGATGAATGTTGTGATATGGAGCTGGATGAGACCGATCCAGCAATTTGGCTTAAATTGGAAGCTTCCATTGATGAATACATAAAAAAATAACTCTGGGTCTTTCAAAAACGTGTGTGATAGACTGCTTCTACCTTTCCAACATGACGAGAAGTGGTTAGAAAATTTGAAATCTCAGCATGTCCCCTGGAGAAAAGTCTCTAATGCAGGTAGCATCTCTTATTTTCTTTGGTTGTGGTGTATAATTTTTAACTTTATGATGCTTTTTCTGCTGACCCGTTAAGTTTTTTGCTCTCCTGCTGTTCTAGATGATAATAGCCCTTCATTAGGTCGGAGGCGCAATGTGCTGCTTGTTGAAGCTATGCATAGTCCTGATTCAGGAAGAGTTGGGCATCATGCTAGGGCACTTGAGTCATTTTGTGCACGTAATGGAATAAGGTTATCTCTTATGCATGGCATGTCTGCAATTTTGAAGACAATGCCTGGGGCAACACTCCCAACACCATTTACCTGTCCTTTGATCACTGGAAGTTTCCCCTCAAGCCCACTTTTGTACAGTCTGATGTTGGCATGCAAAGGATTGGCCAAATCGACATGGTTCTGCCGAATCGACCTGGTTCCACCTTGAAGCTTGGATGCATTACAATTGGGAAACACATTTTCATCACCACCAATATCTCCTAAGACTCACAGGCAGCTCACTTTACATGTCCGATCATTGCGTGAGAAGCTACAGAATTTACCACAAGTGGGCATTCTACATTTGGCCCTTCAAAATGACTCACTTGGCTCAATATTAAGGTCAGCATGCCCCTATGTTTGTCTTAAGTCTTTGTTCTTTCTTGTGTCGGTTTAGTTTAACTCCTAGTCCTGACTTGCAATATGCTTGTTTATTTAGCTGGCAGAATGATGTGTTTGTGGTTGCTGAACCTGGAGAACTTGCAGATAAGTTTCTGCAGAGCGTCAAGTCAAGTCTGCTATCAATGACGCGGAGCAAGCGCAGAAAGGGTGCATCAGCTCTTGCCAAAATATTAACAATTGCTGATTTGGTTTACTTTAGACCATACTTCCAAGTGGGCAATGTTGTCCACTGTTATATAGGACGCCAAACCCAAGTATGCATATTTAACATTTTTTTTCTTTCATTTAGATGATTACTTGTGTTGTTTATCAAAGGTTCCAAACTAATATTTGCCTTCTGATGTTTTGGAAGGTTATGGAAGATGACCAAGAAATTGCGGCATATATGTTCCAGTGAACTGTCCCATTTGTGCACTTAACACCTGATGATGTTCGTTGGATGGTATTTATTTTAACTAAGCTATCCCTCTCTTAACTTTGTTAGAAATTCAAGTTATAGATAGAGAAACAATTGATAGTTAACAAACAATTGCTAGTTCAACTTCTCTACTTGTACTGTGTGTTGCTGGTCCATCTTCATCATTATTATATTTTCTTAGATTATTTAATTTTTCCCTTGGGATGGAGTATTTGTCTGGACTTTTCAGTCTCTGTGATCAGAGAATATTGATGAACTGCACTCAGTTTTCTTTTCGCATTTCTGATGGTTGATACAGCTTTAATGCATAGTTTCATAGTTGTTTGAAAAAACTTTGAACTTTGTTATAATGATTTGTGATAATGTTGGAGCCTGTTTTTTCTTCCTTCCCAGTAATGTTGCTGATACTAGTGTTCTGTGTAATCCTAGATTGGTGCTTGAAGGGGCAGGATCATAATTTGCACAGGAATATATGGGCCTACCCCAACTCTAATTAAGGTGTTTCTGGACCCTGGTGCCAAAGCTGTTATATGCCCTCCAGCTGAACCACAGGAAATGCGGCTTTCATCACTGCATGGATCTGAAGAGTTTGATGTTCTGGAAAATGGGAGGTTTGAGATTGGAGAGGAAGATGCAGAAGATGAAGATGTTGAACCTTCCAGTCCAGCAAGTGACTGGGAAGATAGTGAACCTGAGAAAAAGCAGGGAACATTTGATGGGTGTTTGGGACAATGAAGAGGACTTGTCACAGTTCGTCTGTCACTTTTATGACTTGTTGCTTCAAGAAGGTGCAAGAGTAGATGTTGCTTTACAAAAAGTTCTTGCCTCGCTTAGGAAGCTGAGATATATCTGCCATCTTCCTGGTATACAGTAGAATTTTGGTTAATTTTCATTCAAGAACATGAAAAAAAAAAATAAAAGAAGCAAGAGACAAGAAAGCGAGAGGAAATAAGAATATATTGAATGTGAGAACAAAAATAGAGGGACATCCAATTTTGAGGCTTACAGAGAATTTGGTCTCTTATTAATTACATGAACCTGAGCATATTAGTTCACATTGTTTTAATAACAAGATATACACGATTAATTTCGCCACAAATCTTTACATTCCATTAACCCAATCCTGCGTAAGTCTGTTATCGTTGACCACAAACTTTAATAGTCTTCTTTTAGATGAACCGTGAATGGGCTGCTTCTAGGTTATTATAGTTTATTGATCTGACGCAGCTTGCGGTTACCTGATAAATACAAGGCTTGTGAAAAGTCAATTCTTTTATGCTCTTCTTTGATGAAATTAGTAGTGGAAAGTTTCTATTTTTAATGAGATCCCAGCCCAATATGATGCTCGGATCACCGCATATAAATGGCTAACTGTGTAAACTCTCTCAGTGTCGGAAAAGCATTCTTATTATATTGAATGATCATACTTGCAGATAGAATTGCTTGATAAATATTTTCTCACTCATTTTTCTTTTCTCTAGCAACTTTAGTATGGACAAAACGCTGATAGAAATATTATGATCAAGGTGCTATATGTGAAGTTCCTCAGACTCAATTTTAGAAAGTACGCAGTTGAAATCATTCGCGGCAATCACAACTTGGGTAGAAAAGTGAGTCATATTGAAGAAATTGCTGGCAATATTGGATCCTGAAACAGTGAGTCTCTGGTCAGAGTACTTCCTCTCCATAGTCTCAGTGATGACAATTATATATTTGTAAATGCAAGGTCAATTGATACCTGTAGCTGTAGGGCAAATACCCCATTGTGGAAACCTCCTAAAATTGAACACACGCCATTTTTGTGATTATAGATTTTTTCTCTCTTTTGTTATTCAATGGTCGCATTGTAGAAGTTGAAGCTTGACCTTCCATTGTTTATCAGATCACAGTGGGACCTCCACATAACTTCATATGACATCTTAACTATCCTTGTTGGATGTTCCACCATAACTATTTTTTGGACCAAGCTAAGCTACTACTGTTAGATTAATTAAATCTCTCTTCAGAGATTATCCTATTCCATCACCAACCAAATCAACAAATGATTTATGTCACTACCCTCTATTAATATTAATCAATTGAACCTGAAAGAAAAGACAGAAATCAACATCTAGGAAATCAAATAGCATTAATTTGTTATTTACTAACAGACGGTGGAAATGAAAATTCTGCCTCTCTTTTTACCCAAACATACAGAGAGGAAAAAGAAATTTAACCTAACATAAATTGTATAAGAAATGATCAAACACCAGCATGTTGTAGTTTTAGTACAAGAATTCAGAATGACCCGACCAATTGGTCTTGGCAGAATTAATTGTTCCTTGACCATAATCAAAGTGTTGAATTGCTAGTTTGCAAAAGGAACAGCTAATTACATGGCCTAACTGGTAAAAAGCTGACAAGGTAAAAACAATTTGTCCTGAAAACATGTATGGTGGTGTCCATTTCTAATGCTAGAATACTATGATGACAAGCGAAAGCAAAAGAAAAACATGATGACAATTTGTCTGTACAAAGAGCTTAAATTATGCAAAAATTCATGCTGTCCACTTTAATAAAGCACTTCAATAAGAACTTTACAAAGACCAAAGGGAAATTCTTCCACCTAGATAAAGGACCGGGGCCCCTAGTTTCTTCATTCAGAAGCCTCTTACATCACCTTAAAAAATGTAAAATGCAGCATAAAGCAAGCAACACAAACAAAAAATTCCCGAGAAAATGGCTGCAACTGTTCCAGTGGCTATTGGCACCAGGGGAACTGTAGGATCCCTTGTCAGGAAGGAAATTGAATATTTCAGTAAGATTGAGTTAGAGCGACGGGCAAGTTTTAGGAAACCTCAGGGACAGATTGTTGACATTGCTTGCAGCAGTGGTCATTCCAGGAATAGTTTCTGGTTTATGATACTGAGATGGAAGAGGAAGAAGCGAAGAGGCACTAGCGGTATCCTTCCAAGTATCTGCTCTGCTGTTGAAGGTTCAGATAGAAATCGGTTGAATGGTATACCTGGGTTCAACTACAGGATCCTGAAGAGTGATGTGAATAACTTGCATTTTTAGTTACTCTTCTTGGAGATGCAAGTGTAACCGTGCTTTTGAGCTTCCTGAATCTATCAGTTCACCATTCACATGTGGGACTCATCACAGTTTAAACTTATAATATCAGATTTTCTCTTCAGGTTTTATTCTTTTTGTTCTTTCAAAAGGAATGTTGTCAGGGATGAGCCCGAGTGCTCATGTTTTTTTTTATTGTTTTAAGTACTTTGCGAAATTATTGTTGCTTATGCTTCTTCTACTGCTGGCCTGGCTTCAACCTGTGATAATCTTCGAAGTCTGTTGAAATATCTAAGTGGTAGCCTTCATTTCCTGCTTGGAGCTGAGATACAACATTCAGTGTCTGGTAAGCAATTCATGAATTCTATTTTCCAGATTTATCTCCCTAAGAGATCCCAACTTCCGATGGAAATCGTGAATCCACAACTCTGGATTCATTTTGTGATTTTCAGACAGTCTCTTCTGATACCGTATTCATTTCTCTTATGTTGTTTTGACCAGCTCTGGTGGATTTTCCACACTAAAGAGTTATTGTGTGATTAGCTAGTGAGTAATTTAAGTTTCTAAGCCAATGTTCATAAATTTTATCTGTAAAATTTTTTTATTATCATTATGCAAAAAATTGAAGTAGATTAGTACAAAATATGTCAATTGAACAGCAAAACTCAATGCTTAAAAACCAGAATTTGTATATAGGATTTGACAATCTGAACATGCAAAATGGGGTTAATGGGAAGATGCATAAAGTTGATTGGTAAAATGTGTCAGTTGAGAGTAACACAAAGCTATGAAGATCGTACAGAAGATACAATCAAACCCCAGATTAGAAAGCTCAGAGAAAGGAATCGAGGTGTTCTGGGTGTTCTGGCTGAGGCATGCTTGTCTCTAAGGTACTGGCAAAACCGAGAATTAAAAAATATGCAAAAACTATCATTGAAATTTAGAACTTCAGATAATTGTTCTTTAAGGGTCTACAATGAGCCATCCTATCTATTTCCACAATTTTATTGCTTGCATTTTTCCTTACTAAGGCAGATATTGCAACTTCTCAAACAAACACTTTTCTACTATCAACAGCTGCTAGTAATTTGCAATCTCACTTATTTGAGAGGCTTCAGAATCATACAAATTCAGTGAAACAGGGGCTACAGTCACAGCCTCATTGGTCCACTTGACTAATTGCTAATTCGGATATGGTTACAAGATCATATAAAAAGCAACATCAACATACTCTTGACACTAACAACAATTCTGTAGTGCGGATTTTGAGAAGAGAATTTCAACTTTATACAACAGTTTTTAGCTTTCAAGTCTAATTTCAAGTAGCACATATGTCGCAAAACCTACTATCCTTGCCCTGACACTAGACCTCTTGGATTCCATTGATCCTTGCTCCTCTAATAGAGTCAACAAAAGGACCGCTTGCATCTTTACCACCTTTCTCATCCACTGGACTAGTTAGATACTCGAGAGCAGTTACAACATCACCCATAGAAGGCCGGGCATCAGCATCCTCTTGGAGACACATTCCTGCTACTGCAAGAGCTTGATACAGACCCTTTCGAGGGTAATTTCCCTCAAGCAATGGATCAGCCATCACTGTAAACTTTCTCTTATCCCTTAACAATGGCTTCGCCTGCAATATGTAAATGCAAAATGATATAAATTTGATTCCTTAACTCAAAACAGATTGCAAAGGTTGCACTAAGTATTGTGATCTGTTAACGTTTATTGTTTGGAGGAGCATGAGTACTTTACAGGAGAAATAATCTCCATCAACATACCCAAGAAACTAGATTCTGCTCTTCACTTGTTCTTGTAGTATCAATAGAACTTCGACCAGTGATAAGCTCCAGGAGCACAACGCCAAAGCTGTATACATCAGACTTTTTTGTCAGCTTCCCGGTCATTGCATATTCTGGAGCACAATAGCCATACGTCCCCATCACCCTTGTAGACACATAATCCTTGCCTCCAGTTGGACCTAACTTTGCAAGTCCGAAATCAGAGAGTTTCGGATTGAATTCTGAGTCTAATAATATATTTGATGTTTTGAAATCACGATATATAACTGGTGGGTCAGCAACATCATGTAAGTATTCCAATCCTCTAGCTGCTCCTTCGGATATCTTCATCCGCGTAAACCAACCCAGAGGCTCCTTATCTGCAGGTAAATCTGAACAACAGAAATGCAATCAGAATATCTCACTTTTATAAAGCAGAACCTCGAATAAATCTAATGTAGTTAGAGATTATAAAGATCATACCAAGGAAGTGATTTTCCAAAGATCCGTTGGACATGTATTCATAAACTAAAATTCTTTGATCACCATCTGCACAATATCCAATCAAATTCACAAGGTTCTGGTGTTGAACCAGACTTAACATCAAAACCTCTGCAAAAAATTCTCGGCTTCCTTGGTTTCCACTCCTGTCTAATTGCTTTATAGCCACAACCTGCAAAAGAAGAAACAAATCATGAGACCGCAAGATCTTTTTAACATGCAATAAACCATCAAGATCAGATTGAGAGAGATACTTGATCAATGCTATCAATATATCCTTTGTACACTCTTCCATATCCTCCCTCGCCCAGTAGACAATCAGGATTGAAGTTATCAGTTGCATCAGCCAATTCATCATATTTGAAAACATGAGCGGTTCTTTTTGCCTTCCCAATTTTCCGAATCTCTGCAGCTATATTTCTCTGCTTGCTGCTGCCTGCGGATTCGTAACACTCGTGAATTAAATTTACTAAATCCAAAGCAGAAGCATTTCTCATCTAAGTCAAGGATTTGCATAGCATCAAACCGCTTTCTGTTCAAAGAAAATCAAACATTCACCAAAATTCACACCTGATACATGAAACTTTGACAGATTAAAATTACTAGCAGCCATTCTTTTGACCAGGAAAAAGATCAGGATTCAATGTTCAAAACATTGAAACAGAATGCTACAAAGCAGTTTTTGGTAAAGGAACTATCATCATACATTTTTTGTTTTTTTCTGAAGAACATACCTGTTTTCAGGGACAGAGTGTCGACAAAGGCAGAAAATGTGTTGCCTTCTTTTTTCCCTGCTTTGCGATTCTCTTTGAAAGAAAGACTATGGTCTGCCTTGCAACATTGAAAGCAGTTCATCTCCTTTCTCCTATTCCCTTTGCTAACTTCTAAAACAACACAGACCCTTATTGAAACTCTGGGCTAATCTCAGATCAAAAGCTATAAATTTATTAAAGAGAAAGGTTGAAAGAGAATTATGAAAATGTCTAAAACTGAATTGCCATAGAAAGAATAAAAACTTTCTATTGCTGGGACAATGTAGCACTGTTGGTTTTGCTTGAATTGACCTACATTGCCCTGTAATTCGGTAAATTTTTCTAAATTTAGCTGCCAATCAGTTTTTCTAAATGCAGAGAAGAGAAGAGAATGGAGAGCAAGGCATCAAGTTGTTAAGTTGTATGTTCGGTTAGCTGTTCTTGTTAATTAACCAACCACTACAAGTAATAATTCACTCCATAAATGGTGTAAGGTTTTATCCAATTTTCTTTTATTCATAATTAAATATTAATATAACATTAATCTTGTTAATTATAGATAATATTATTAAACTTAATAATCATCGAGCCTATTATGCATGAATTAAAATATAATTTATGAAAAAATTAAAATAATTTTATTTACATAAATGAAGTTTATAATTTTATTTTATTATTTTTAAATAATTTTATTTTTTTGTAATTATTTTTAAACAATTTTATCACAATAATAAAATTCGTAAACAGTACAAGAGAATTAATAATTTAATAATTTAGTAATATCACATCCTCCATGGTTTTCGTAATATTAGTATTGTAAAGATATTGCCACGTGTAATCATTAAACTAAACCACGTGTAAACTCAAACACACGTATCCCCTAAACCCCTGCAAGAGAGAGAGAGAGACCTACGAAGTTCAGAGAAGAGATGATGCAAGCACTGGGCTTTCATCAATGGCAACTTCAGATCCATAAAAACGCTTATCACCGAAAACTCTAGGACCAAAACCTACCCCTTCTTCACCGCAACAACTATGACAACCTGTGCTCTCTGAGAGTTTCGCATTCATTTATCTCACCGGCCTCCTTTCTCCAGATGGATCGCTCCCTTTAAGGGTCCTCTCCTCCCCTCCCTGGAGTCTTTCGCAATCCGCCACTCCGTTGAGTGGTGTCATTCTGTGGAAAGTTCAAGTCTTCAACTTGGACTTGATTCGGGGCGGCACTAATTCTCCGACCTAGTTGGGCGGGTTGGGGCTTCCCCGGCCAAACGTGGTGTAGAGGGCCGGGTCGAAGGAAGAGGAGGAGTTCCTTCTTGGTGGGATGGATGGGTTGGGGACGAGTTTCCTGAATTTGCCAAATTTGGTCTCTATAAGTCGTCTGGTTTCTGGACCTTTCATCGCACGGTGCTATGTTTTATTTTGATTCTGTTGTTTGTAAAAATAAACTGCTCTTTATGCCCTGTTTGGTTGCTGGGAAAAGAGGGGAAAAAAAAAAACAGGGAGGAGAATTTTAGATATTTGAGAAATGTGAATTCTGTGTTAGAAAATTATTGTAATTCAGGAAGGATGCTTTTCTTGGAGGCAATGGAGCATACTAGACTAGCTAAGTTTCAGGTATCTAGAAATAATACTATTGAGTAACACTTCGAACTGGGATATAGACCTTAAGATATTCATAATGTGAAGTACATTTTGGATTCGGCCTAATTGCACTCTGGTATGGGACGGCTTTTTCAAATGGTGCACCTATTTGCATTTCTGATTTTGTGGATATTCAATCTGTCAGTTACTTGTTAGCTATGTTTATCATGTCTCTGTTTGTTTTTCTTGAGAACTTATTTTTCTTCCAACATCTTCTTTGAATGAATGTTGGATTTTGTGGATTAGAAAGAAAGGGTGATTAACAAGTATCCTTTCAGGATGATCACAAATGAAATGTATTCTTCTGCATTTGTGGTGTTGGCTATCTCTGGAGCAACTGACCGGGTAAGATGATTTTTTTGTATGCGGCAATAATTTATGTTTTTTGGGAAAATGGGATATTTATTTTATTTATCTTTCATAATGTAGCTAGATGGATACATGGCTAGGAGGATGAAAATCAATTCCGTGGTTGGCTCATACCTTGATCCTCTTGCTGACAAGGTAAAAATTTCAGTTACTTCCAAGCTTAGTGTATTTGATATTTCAATTGACTAGCTACTGTTAATGAGGGGTCAAACCTTGTTTGATGGTTAAATCCCGTTTTATTCAGGTTCTTATCAGATGTGTTGCCTTGGCACTGGTACATAGGGATCTGCTGCACTGTAAGTTGTTTAAGTTTCTTTCTGTTTAAATGCTGATATGCATAAGACTATGTAGAAGGAAAAGGGAATGATAGCATTACAGATTCTCCTTAGTGAACAACCAAACTGTTTTCTGTCTGTTGTGGTGTTAGTAATTCTGCTTGGTTTTTCTCTTGTAAAGCTGGACTTGTTGCACTCGTTGGACTCGTTGTGGCACGAGATGTTGCCCTTGTTGGTGGTGCAGTTTATCAAAGAGCTAGTAGCTTGGAATGGAAAGTGAGATTTCCTAACCATGGGAGTTGGTTATGGGGCAACTTTTTATCTTTTGATGTGACAAATTTGAGTAATTATTTAGCTAAACTCCTGATTGGGGATTTTGAATTTCTTCCCTTGGTAGAAAAGCTGGTCTGATTTCTTCCACCTTGATGGAACCAGTCCGCAGAAGGTTGAACCTCTCTGTGTGAGCAAGGTAAGCTTCACGATTTTATCTCCCCAAGCTGATTTGTTTGTTATGGCTGTTAATGGGAGAAATAGTAATGGATTCAGCAATTTTTTATTTTATTTTAAGTTGCATCTCAAGTTAGCGGTGTCCTGTTTAGTATTTTACTATTTTAAACCCTTAGCAAATAGATAGGCATGGAGATTAGAGTACAATGTAGAGATCAATTTGGATAAACTGGAAAAATGAGGGAATGGTGACTTCCCTCTCTTCATAATGGTGAAAAGAAAAGGAGGTAATTTCTGTAAGTGTTCTAAAATGAAGTCTCTTCTCTTTTCATTCCACGTATTAGTGACACAATCCAATTATAGTCGGTCTTGTGCCCCTGTACTTGGGAGACTGCTGAGCTGACTCCCTTGGGCATTTATTAAAATTCATATTCTGGAGGGGGAAAAAATGTGCTAAATGTACAGGCTGGCTTGGTAAGTGTTTATGTAGTCGAAAGACACAAATCCTTTCAGGTTTTCTAACAAGGACCATTTATTGATGACAGGTCAACACAGTTTTTCAGTTGGTTTTAGTTGCTGCAGCTCTTCTTCAACCAGAGTTTGGAACTCCAGAAACTCAACCTTTCATCACATACTTGAGGTGATGAAACCATAGCACCGAGCACCACTTCTGTTTTAACTCATTAATAAATTTAACATTAAATGCCATGTTTTCTTAATTGGTGCAGTTTATTGGTGGCTTCAACTAGGTGGCATCAACTGCAGCATATGGTGCAAAATACGTGAGGAAGAGATCCACCGTGATGACACTAACTGGTTGGATGCCATGGGCAAGAGAAGATACTAAATGGGCGCCAGTTTTTGGAGTTATACGAGAAGATACTAAATGGGTGCAAGTTTTTGGCGTTATCAATGGATAAAAGAGAGTTTTAATACCATCGTATCCGTGCGAAGAGGCTAGGGAAAATTTTCGTTGAATTTCTCAAAAGGCTCAAACTGCAGGCCCTTTTGTTACAGACAAGTTTGTGCCCACTGGTTGCCTGCTATCTAGCCCGAAAGAAAAAGGTGTATGGAAATGTGAAGTTGGAGTTGTGGAAAAGAGAATGTTATAGCACACCTCAAAATGGAAACTGAAAAGATAATTAAAGGCTGCGAAAAGGGCAGGATTTGTTATGAAGTTCTTGTCAATTTAACCAAATTGTAATGAATCACAAATTCTTCAAGTTCCCTAGTATTGACTTGGCATGTCTTATGATCAACTTACTTTCGTTGGATTTGTAATACCTCAGCGTTTATGGTCTTGACGAAAACTGTAACTAGCGTGTGATTATGGCACACAAGATCCATATAACAAGGAAATGGCTAAAATTGCTGCGGACAAATGGGGATGCAAGTACAATGATTCTTGGCAGCAATGGCAGTGATTGCCACTGTTAAAGAGAGGATATCAGAAGTTGCTTTAAAGCACTAGAGCAACACTCAAATGCCAAAGTCATGGCAATAAAAAAGTTAAGAAGCAAATCGTGGTACCTGTTGCCGTGGAATTCCTCATCGAGGCAATTTCATAGATCCTGTAACTTGCCTGTTTTTGCTTTCCGCAGATTCTTATGGTTTTAAACAAGGGCTACTGTCCTCTACACCTTACTTAGCCGGTAACTTCCCAAATGAAACACAGTTTCTAGCAATCAACTAAAAGACTACTGGAGATTCCAAGTGCTATAAAAATGCAAGTTTCAAAGCAGCCAACAGAGTCTTTTTTTAACTCAATACTACTACTACTTAAATTTTAAGTGAACTTAATATTATCCTCGAAATTCTATATTGATTTAACGTTGTACAACCCAAATCAGGTAGAAGTGCAGCCTGCTAGTTGTCCTTTTTTATTTTAATTTGGGTCAATGACATGTTTTTACTTTTACTGAATGAAACAAGAAGATTGCATGAGACTAATAGATTTTGCTTACGAAAACATTATCACATATGACCAACCAACCTTGAATAAGAATAATGTTTTTAACTTTCAAATGAAGTGACTGCTTATTGTCTATTGTCATGATACAGCAACAGTTATCAAAACCCTTCCCTTGTGGGAAAGGATCAGGAGGGGGAGAAAGGGAGACCAGTGTGAAGCATGGTAAATAAATGCTCGGGAACCATACTCTACGAAGTCATAAGATAATTTAAAGAAAAGATTTTTTTTTTTCTGTAATTCAATACTTCAACCAGTAAAACAAAATATCTAGACTACAAATCCGTACAAAAAATTTCCAAAATTCTATTATTAATTCATGTTCATGGTCATATAAAAACAACAAAATATTGCATACCATGTCTAGTCTTCACTGCTGAGGCAAGCCTGCTTCAATCTCATTCCACAAATCAACATTCTTGGTAAACTTCTCCTTCATAATCCCGACTAGTTCCTTTGCTTCATCAACCTTCGAAATACCAGCCAGCCCAGTAACCAGTGATTTCATGATTGTGAAACTAGGCACCCAACCCTTCTCCATACTCTCCTTGCATACCTTCAATGCTGTCTCGTAATCCCCACCTCGGCACAGAAAATACACCAATGTAAAATAGCAATGACTATCCGGTTTAAGCCCTCTGTTAATCACAGTCTTAAACAACTTCTTAGCTTCCTCTAAATTCCCTTCCTTGCAAAACCCATGAATCAAATGGCTGTAAGTAACGGCATTCGGCTTCATTCCTTTAGATAACATCCCATTAAGCAACGCCTTCGCTTCTTCAGTCTTTTTTAACTTACAAAGACTATTAATCCTTATATTCTGCAAACTGAGTCCGCATTTAATCCCATATTTCTCCATCATTTTCAAAACTTTACCAACATCTTCAAACTTCTGCTCCTTGTAAAACCCAGCTAATAAAAGCCCAAAACTCGTCGCATTTGGTTTAATAGACTTCCTGTCCATCTCGGCCAAAATTGAATACACCGAACTCGAGTCACCGGACTCGCAGAACGCGTTAATCACCTTATTGTAAGTGTCCAAATCCGGCTCGATTCCGTAAGACTTCGGAAACTCGATGAATATACGTTTCACTTCTTTGTAGTCCTTCGCCACCGTGAGAGCGAACAACAACGCGTTTAACGCCCTAACCGAATAACGAAGCCCGTGCTTATCCATTTCCTTAAAAGTGCGGATCGCGTGGTCAACCATGTTCGCTTGGCCGTACAGGACGATGGAATGAGCGATGAAACGTTCGTCTCGTTGCAAATCGGGACGGGTTTTGAGCTCTTCGAGGAACCGGGAGATGCCATTGTAGTGATTGGCTTGGGATAGCTTGGAGATAGCGACTGAGAAGGCGATACGGTCGAGGTGAGAATCCGGGGTGAGAGAGGCGGCGCGGCAGATTTCGAGGATCTTTTCTGGGTTGGATTCCGATTTGAGGAGAGAAAGAGCGGCGCGTGTCTTTTCCTTGCTGGTCAAAGGAGTGTTGTTGCCGGAGGAGAGGATGGAGGAGGTTGCCAAGCTGCGGTATTTTAGCGGGTTTAGGTTTAGATTTACGTTTTTGTTTGCCCGGAGCCGGGAAAATAAGGCCATTTTATGTTGAAGATGATGGTGATCAGAAATGGAGGGTTCAAAAGGGAAAGTTAGGGTTTTTGGCTTTAAAGAAGGTACTACAGAGGGAAGGGTTTTTGATTTTGGGGGAGAATGTACTACTGAGTGGAGATGATGGGCTGCACTGTAATTTGGAAATTAACACAATAACATAGTACACCTTGTATTGTTAAATAATAATACATATGTATTATAATTGGGAAACAATTTCACATGGGTTCCTACCTAAGATACTATGTATCATGCCACTTCGTATTTATTTGAGTTTGTAAACAAAATTTTCATAAAAAGAACCAAAAAAAATTATCTTTCTTTAATTCCAATTAAACTCTTTTTCTATTTCTCTAATATTTGAATCCTAAAACTCAAAATAAAATAAAATAATTTAATTTTTATTATTAAATTACTAATTATATATAAAAAAATCCATCAAATTTAATTATTAAAATACTAAAGTAACATTGTACCAAAAAAATTTCAATGGTGAATGATAGATAGAAATGAACAATAAAAAGGAATTAAATAAATTCAATTCATTTAATTGTGTTTTTTCCTTAACTTATATCCTTTTGCTTGAATTTTTAATTTATTTTCGCTTTAATTTGTTGTTCTTTAATAAATTTTAAAAAATTAAACAAATTAACAAAATATACTTTAAAAAATTGAACTGATTTATTTTAATTTATATAAATTCAAATAGTATATTCGGCTTTGGTTGATTTTGGCAAACTTATAAACCATTCTATTTTGAATTTAGTTCGATTTTGATAAAAATTAAATTAAACTCAATTTTATCCGTCTTTAATTTGATAAAACAATTTATACACAAGTAAGAAAATTAACAAATAAAAATAAAAAAATTTTAATATTTACTATTTATTCTCATATTTATTATTTTTTTGGTACGATAATTTCTGTTTTGTGCTTCATATAATGTTTATTTATAAAAATGTGATTGGTGTGAATTGTATTGGAGCAAGTAATTAAATAAGAGGACTGATGAGGCCATACAAAAATTTAATATATGGGAGCAAGTAATTGGCTCCAGTTAATATGTATGTAGCATTGACTATTAAATCTGAAGAAAAAAGGACCCGCGTGTAAACATATTGGACGTGTGTCCTTATTTGTTATTTGTTTAGAAAATGAAGGGCTGGTTTGTCATTATTCCTTTGAATATTAGATAATTCTAAGATTTGCAAGGTAGTTTAAAAAAATATTTTGATCCTGCCAGGGGATTGAACCCGACGTGAATCGAACACGCAACCTTCTGAACTGGAGTCAGACGCGCTACCATTGCGCCACGGATCCACTTATACTTTGGGTTCTCATTAAAAATATATATAACAATACAGTAGTGGCTCTTGGTTATATTCTATAGGGCATATCCACTAAGAATGTGGCTTGGTTTGACTACATTTTTGAACACTCGCGAGCTTGTCCTAAACAACTTCTTCACCGTTCAATGCAACGAACTCTCACTAAGATGACAAAGAAATGGCCAATGTCGCCTGGAACTCCCACAAGCAGGGCAAAATGCCAGACTGTGTGCAACAGCATTGCAGAATCTAGACACGTGTGACCACAACCAGGTTGTGAAAACAAATAAAATCTCAGATTTGAGAGGTAATCCATTCCGCTTCTCTGCTTGATATCTTCCCAGATACAAGGTTGATCACTTTAGTTGAATCATTTTCAACTTCTAAATGGCAAAAGATAGATGGCAAAAGATGGGAGCCACAAGCTAGGTTGATACCTTCCAACACAGCAAAAGCCCCTATAAATTCTGCATCCCCAAAGAAGGTTTTCCTACTGATAAAGAAGGCCATAGGACCACAATACTTCTCAGGATTCCTAACAGTAATGCCCAAACGAGCAAAGTCATAGGAGCGGTTTGTCACAACGCAAGTAACGAGATTGAACTAGTTTTCTTTTGGCAGGAACCAACTTACTTGTAAGAAACAGCGGAGGAAGTAGTAAGCTTTAGAGACGGACAAAGTTTTGCCTTAAAAAGTACATAACAAAATCTGGCCTGGAGTTCAACCACTCAGTATTTTCCTTATTCATGTGCATGTTTTAACCAAGTTTGGACAATAGAAAGGCTCAAACGGTCAAACTGACTTCACTTCATTGCTCTGCTATCTTCATCAATGTATGAAATAATTCATGCGTATACTGGTACAACCATTAATTTTTCTCACAAATCATGAGAGGGAAAGCCAAACACAAAGATAAAACCATAATTTAAATAGTATGTCAGTGACACTATCAGTATTTACAGAGCCACATCAACCCCAGGCAGCTTTTACTTGATTAATTTGGCTTAAGATACATTCAAAGTATTGACACATGACTTACATTTTCTCGTTAACTAACAAGTTATAACTAGCTCTAGTTTGTAACTTTGTTTAACTCGACAGTAATCTTGTACATCTAAGCAAGGTCTATACCAACACTTCAATCACGGGAGAGCGAGCAAAATGTTTCTTTTTTCACTATAATATATATCATGACTCAGACAAATGAAAGTTAAATATATGAAATAATTAATTCATCCGTGAAATCATGCAAATTTCACTGATGATTGTGAACGTTAACCTAAACTCATATTCCAGGAATTGACTATGTTACCAGATGAAAAGAACAGACAATTAAAAAATTTTATTTCATAAAACAACGAAAGACTATCTAATGTCAGCCATAATTCAATTCATGAAATATCCAACATTGACTAAAAAAAAGCATTTCAAAGACAAATATAAAGGTATTAACCATTTTCTGCTTTATTGTCATCCAAAGTCACCCCTCTCATGAACATATTTGGCTCCTCCCCTAACTATGGTATATGTTAATTTCCTTTTGCTCCGTCCATGACTATCAGGACATGTAAATTGTAAACTATGCCACTCAATTATTACTAACATGTAAATTGTAAACTATGCCATTCAATTATTACTAACTTAAATTGAATTTTGTTAAAACATTGCATTACCATAACTTGACGTCACTCTCGGGGCAAGCCTGCTTCAATCTCATTCCACATATCAACATCAAAGGGGAACTTCACCCTAACTAGCTTAACAAGTTCCTTCGCCTCAGCAATCTTCGAAATACTGGCCAGCCCAATCACCAATGACTTCATATTCGAGAATGGCGGCACCCATCCCTTCTCCATGGACTCCTTGCAGACATTCAATGCTGCCTCATAATCCCCGCCTTGGCACAGAAAATACAAGAAACTAAAATAGATTTCACTATCAGGTTCACATCCTCTGTTAATCATAGTCATAAACAACCTCTTAGCTTCCTCCAAATTCCCTTCCTTACTAAACCCACGAATCAAATGTTTATAGGTATCCAAATTCGGCAGCGTTCCTCTAGATAACATCCCATCAAACAATGATTTGGCTTCGGCAGACCTTTCTAGCTTGCAAAGACTCTGAATCCTTATATTATTCACACTAGCATCGGATTCAATACCGTATTTCCTCATCATTTGCAAAACTTTACCGACATCTTCATACTTCTCCTCCTTATAAAACCCAGCTAATAAAAGCCCAAACGTAGCCGTGTTTGGTATAATAGACTTCCTACCCATCTCGGCCAGAATCGAATACACAGAGCTCGACTCACCGGACTCGCAGAATGCCTTAATCACCCTATTGTAAGTCTCCAAATTCGGCTCAATTCCATAAGTTTTTGGAAACTCGCGAAATACATGTTTCGCTTTTTCGTACTCCTTGGTAGAATTGCAAGCGAGTAACAAGGCGTTCAAAGATTTAACCGAATGACTAAGTCCCTGCTTATCTATTTCTTTAAACGTCCGCATCGCGTGCTCGATCATGTTCGCTTGGCCGTACAGGATGATACAGTGAGCGATGAAACGTTCGTTTTGTCTCAAATCGGGTCGGGCCTTCAGCTCTTCGAGGAACTGCGAGATGCCATTGAAGTAACTGGCTAGGGATAGCTTGGAGATGGCGATTGAGAAGGCGATGCGGTCGAGGTTATATTCCGGACACAGAGAGGCGCCGCGGCAGATTTCCAGGATTCTCTCTGGGTTGGATTCCGTTTTCAAAAGAGAAAGAACGGCGCGTTTTTTTTCCTTGGTGATCCTCTCTTGGCTGACCGTAGAGAAGTTTGATGGCGCGGACAATCTATGGTGCTTTATTGAATTCAGGTTTCGGATTGTACGGAGTCGAGAGAATAAGGCCATCGGAAAATGGAGTGGAAAACGGGAAGGATATCGTTTTGTGTTTTAGACGACAAGAAACGAAACTACGCTGGAGTGTGCTTTACGTAGACTGTTGCTCGAACCCTTGACGATTCCTACGGTCTACGAGATGAACAGTGATGATCCTGATAGAGAAGACAAGATGAACGGCAGTGATCCAATGAAGTGGTACACAACAAATGGAACTTACAAAATCGCCGTAGTTTAGAGAGTTTTTAATTAATATAATTAATAATAAATTATTAATATTATATTTTAATAAAATTTATAAATTAAAAAAATTTAACCTGTAATTATTAATTGTGTCTTAATTGTGAGATTAAAAAAACTAAGAACCATGAAAGGTGATTTTCACTAATGGCGTAAGGTTAAAGATGTGCTGTAAAAAAGAGAAAGACGAGATTAATCTACTTAATCCTATAATTAAGACGTGACCCAAAAAATCTTGGAAATTTAAAAAAACTAAGCTAGGATTTTGAAGAGGAAGTCTAGGATAATTAAACACTACTGAGCCAATCCGTCTTCAATCTCGTTCCAAACACCAACATTGCGCTTAAACTTCTGCTTCACTACCCCAACAAGCTCCTTTGCTTCAGCAACCATGGAAACACTTGCCAGCCCGTTCACCAGTGATTTCATAGTGGAGATATTCGGCACCCAACCCTTCTCCATACTCTCCTTGCACACCTTCAATGCCGTCTCATAGTCTCCACCATGACATAAAAAATACACCAGTAGAAAATAACAATTGCTATCTGGTTTAAGCCCTCTGCTAATCATTGTCTCGAACAACTTCTTAGCTTCCTCCAAATTCCTTTCTTTACAAAACCCATAAATCAATTGGGTATAACTCACTGAATTCGGTTTTATTCCGCTGGATAACATCTCATCAAGCAATTCCTTCGCTTCTGCAGATTTTTTTAACTTGCACAGACTTTGAATCCTTACATTATACACACTTACCTCGGATTTAATCTCGTATTTCTTCATCATTTTCAAAACTTTACCAACATCTTCATATTTCCCCTCCTTATAAAACCCAGCTAACAAAAACCCAAAACTCGTCGCATTTGGTTTAATGGATTTTCTGTCCATTTCGTCTAGAATAGAATACACCGAACTCGAATCACCGGACTCGTGGAACGCCTTGATCACTTTATTGTAAGTGTTTATATTTGGTTCGATTCCGTAAGTCTTCGGAAACTCGATAAATATCCGTTTAACTTCTACGTAATTCTTCGCTAACACGAAAGCGAACAACAACGCGTTCAGCGAATTAACCGAATGTCGAAGTCCGTACTTATCAATTTCCATAAAAGTTCGCATTGCATGGTCGGGCATGTTCGCTCGGCCGTACAGGACAATCAAGTGTCCGATAATGCTCTCGTGTTGTCGATAAGCGGGTCGGGTCTTGACCTCTTCGAGAATCTGCATGATGCCATCGAAGCGATCGGCTCTGGATAGCTTGGAGATGGCCACTGAGAAGGTGATCCGGTCGAAGTGAGATTCCAGGTCGAGAGAGGCGGCGCGGCAGATGTTGACGATCCTTTCCGGGTTAGATTCCGATTTCAGGCGAGAAAGAACGTCACGTGCCTTTTCCTTGCCAGTGGAAATGATGGACGACGTGAACAAGTTACGGTGTATTGACGAGTTCAGGCCCGTACGGAATCGTAAATATACGGCCATTTTTTTTTTAATTTTGGTGATCGGAATGGAGTACAGTGAAAGAGCTAGGGTTTATGGTTTTGGAAGGAGACTAGACTACAGAGTGCAGTGGACACGTGGTGCTTTACTGTTTGTTAAGTTTGTAAGATGGACGGTGGAGATTAAAAATACAGAAAAACTGATAAAAAGATACGTTCATGGGAATTGAACCCGACGTGAATCGAACACGCAACCTTCTGATCTGGAGTCAGACGCGCTACCATTGCGCCACGGATCCACTTATTGTTAGCGGCATCACAAATAAAAAATATATATAATTTTAAAATGATCATATTTTGATTTTCTCACCGGTTAATTATACATCCCAATCATTTGAGGCAAACATTTCAATATACCATTAGTTAATATGTTTGGTTTATCCAGTCCAGCTATAACCATGATAAGACCAAACATTCTTATCCAATTTTAACAATACAGAGTTGATGTGGTAGTTGAGACAATGACCAACAGCTAATTTAATTGAATCCCACGGTCTATTATTTTAATACGTTTGCCTGCCTTAGCCAAGTTACGGAAACAACTAATTTAACGATCCAACGCCGTCAACAATTTCGTAATTAATTACTGATTAGAAATGTCATTGAGCATTCAAATTGGAAGCATATTTTGTCATTCGATTTCGTATCAAGGGTGTGTTTGTTAATTGACGTTGGACTGTAATATTTTAAATTAAATTAAATTGAACTTAATTGAATTATAATAAATTATATTATATTTAATACAATATATAATAGATTGTATTATTTTATTATAATATATTATATTTATGTTTATATAATACATTTTATTTATATTATGTTGTATTTAATTAAAAATAATTTATAATAAAATATACAATAACATTTTTATAAAAAAAAATTATAATATTTTAATGAATATTTTATTTTAATATTTATAATTAATTATTAAGAATTATTTTATAAAAATATTGTTTTATATTTTATTATAAAATATTTAATATATTATTATTATAGTATAATCATTTTATTATTTAATAAAAAAAGTGAAGGAACCTTTCACTAATTTTAATGCAATCCAATCTTTTTGAATTTATAACTAAACATGATACAACTCTGTTATGTTTAGTCCTTGTCGCGTGACCATACGCGCCGTTAACGTACAGAATATAATCAAAGTCGGTTTGTATTTGGCAAACATAGCCGTGCGTATGACGAAACCCACAAACCAAAGTCCAAAACGCGCCGACGAGCCGGGCACCGGCGACACCGCCCACGCGGACAGTGATGCTAGTCAGTTGGGAAATTTCGCGTCACAAGATGTTAAAATAGTACTTGTCTTCTCAGTCTCCTTATTTGCGGGTCCGGCCGTGATTAATCAAAGGCAATCTTTTGTACTTTAAAAATTTGCTGAAATTCAATTTGTAAATTAATTCTTTAATATATTTATTAAATTCGATCAATTTATAAATAAATTCTTTAACATATTTTGAAAATTACCAGTGAACCCTAAGGTATCATCGTTAAATTTGTTTGCCGCCTTATTACACAGTGTTTTTCTCCCGCCGTTTATGATAAAAAAGAAGAAAAAAACAAAATAAATAAATAAATAAATAATAAAAACACGGCTGTTATTATATCACTTCTGTCTTTACGATTTAGTGAACTAACAACAAACCAATGAACTAATAGAGTGACACGTACACGAAAAATCACCAACCAATCACAAACAAGACAGTTTATAATCGAACGACAACTGACCTCGTCCGTTGATCTCGTAGAAGCTTAGGTGCGACCAACCGAGACCGTCTGGTAGAGTTTTATAGAAAGTAGATTCACAGTCTCTTTCTCATTCTAATTTAAAATTTTGTGCTTTGTGTTTGAGAGCTGGTGTCACGTTTCTCGGCTTCTCAAACGCCTGTGCTTTGTTTGGGGAAAAGGATTTTGACCTTCTCCAGAGAGCTTGTAGAAAATGAGGAGAATTACGGGAATGCCACTGAACTTATCGCCTTTCGGACTAGGAACTATGGTGACAAGTTGGTGGGATGAGATCAACGAGTCGGCTCAGTGGCAGGACGGGATCTTCTACACTCTTTGTGCTGCTTATGCGCTTGTTTCCTCTGTTGCTCTGGTCATTTTTTCTATTTCTTTTAACTATCTCTTGTTCTGTCTCTTTACGTCTTTGTGTTTTGTTGTTGTGAGATTTGATTCTGCAATTTTTATGAGTTAGGTTGATATTTTGGTTGTTTGATTTGGGATGATTTATTTAGAATTTGTGTATATGAGATCGCCACATAGGTTGTTTCCAGTGCTTAGGATTACATAGAGTTTGTTTCATCAGATAGTAACATTGTTGTGATATACGGTACCGAATGCCAAAATTGATCTTAAGTTTCGACGAATTCATGGCAATTTTCTATATTATATTACGTGTGTGTGATATTTTGAGTATCTGGAAAATTGTGAAATAATTATGCTATTCAATTTGATGTGATATGTGTCACAGATTCTAACTGAAGTCCAGTTTCGGTTTAGAAGTTAGGTTGCTACTATGTATTAGACTTCATGAAAAGATTAGCGTTTGCGGCACATTGCTGGCTAATTTGTGGTGAGATTAGTTAACTGAATTTATAAGGTTTTTAATTGATGTATATGATGTGCAGATACAATTAATAAGAATTGAATTGAGAGTGCCCGAATATGGTTGGACAACGCAGAAAGTTTTCCATCTTATGAACTTCATTGTAAATGGAGGTGACAATTTAGCATCTTTGTGACATTGCAATTGTCCTCAAATCATTTTATTTTTGGACGTTAATTTGATTATGTGTATTTTGCATCTTCTATTTTACAGTACGTGCAATTGTTTTTGGATTTCACAAGCAAGTGTTTCTTTTACATCCCAAGGTTAGTTTGCCATGGTTTTGGTTAATATCAACTAAATTCTTAAAATACTGTTTTGATATTTGAACGGATTAGAAACTTTCTTGATATCTTCCTCACTGTTTATTTGGCTTGGGTATTTTTGGACACTTTGAAGCTCTGATTGTCTTTCAAATGTTTAGAGAAAGAGAGATCAATTTCAAAATTGGTTTTGTTTCATAAACAAATTTTGATAGCATGAAGCACAATACATTTCTTTGACTCACAAGAACCTAATAGAGTATATTTGAGGTTAAAGTTATAAAAAAAAAAAAAATTTGAGTTAAAGTTAAAAAAACTAATAGAGGAACCAATACTATATACGATTGTTATAAAAGAGTGGAATGTTGTATCCTATATTTCAAATATTGATTCTATAATGTAAAGTATATTTATCTGCAAATGCCGTATCAAAAAGTGTAAAACAGAATCGACAGAGTTTGATCATGTCCTGCACTCTTTGTAGGACCCTCCAAACTTGATTGTTGGAGCAAGTTTCTGGATTTTTGCTGTTTGTCAAAACCATTGTCTTAAAATGCTTGGAAAACCTCTTAGATTCCAATGCAATATGAAAAAAGATTTTGCATTATCTGCTTTCCAATTTTTTTCCTTGTGACAAGGTTAATAATTGGCTAACAGAATAGGGATTTGGGAGTGAGGAAGTGAGAACGAAGAACTCTGTCCACCAATTAATTTCTTTATAAGATTTCCTCAAGGACTTGTAATGAAGCAGAGGTGTCCTACATCACTCTGCTTGTAAATCAAGGGTTTCCAGGAGATTAAAAGTTCTGCTGTTTTAATATGTGATTAATTGTGCCTTTTTCTTTCCTCTTTCAGTATTGTGTTAACCTTCTACGCTATTGGTGATTTTAGTTTCTGGGGTAGGAGTGACTTTATCACTGTGTTGAAGTGGAATTAGATGATACTTACCTTTTTCCTGCATAATGTGGCATCTAGGATGCCTAAGTCCTTTTTACTGACATGGTGCTGCTGTATGTTGAACCAGGTACTGACATTTATATTATTGGATCTTCCGGGACTGTTGTTTTTCTCTACATACACATTACTTGTCCTCTTTTGGGCAGAAATATATCACCAGGCAAGTAAATAGCATGATTATAATGCCATTGTACGGCTAACTGCAAACTTGTGCGGTTGGTTCATTACCATATTTGCAAACTTGTAGATGCTGTTATTTCTTGATACTACGAAGGGAACACTTACATTTTTCTTGATTAGCAGGCTAGAAGCTTACCAACTGAGAAACTCAGGATCTTTTATATCTCAGTCAATGGAGCAATATACTTTATACAGGTATACTCCATTTCGTATTGTACTATTATCTTATGCTGCAGTGGATTATACATAAAATATGTATAGTAGCTGATTCACTCTTGGGGTTCTACAGTAGTAGTATATTCCAGGCGAGGACTACAAAGGGAGTTCAGAAATTTCAAATTAATGCTAATAAATGTGCGTGTAGGGTATCTCCACATTGAGTTTGACAATAGATGTTGTTTAGGTGTATGAATTCAGGTGTTCAGATCCGTTTTACTTCCAAGATTTCCACCATTTTGAAGTGACCAGTTGGCATAGTCAAATGTAGGTGCATAATCAAAGTCCAAGTAATAGTAGTAATATTTTCCACTGAAGAGGTCAAAGTTTTGAACTCTCTGGAGCCACGTGTCTGCGTTGTCATGTCCTATGAGTTTCTTGATTGTTACTAAAGGCTAAAGGATTTTGCAATATTTCCCAATTTGGAACCTATTACAGATACCAAGGGCTTTCTGGGTTAAGAAAAAAAAAATCCCCTGATTCCCACTATTAAAAATATTTCCAAATTGTTTTTCACCGTATATGATGTTAACCTTGGAAAAGGAGATCAAATACCAATTATTGTTTTTTCTTAGATATTGTGGTAAAAAGATTCAAGACGCGCATTATGCTCTATACAGAGAATCAACTTAGGAATATCGATTGTAGTCCAGATTTGATAGCATAACCTTACCCAGCCCCTTGCAGCCCATGACATTGTTTACCAGTAAGTTTAAATAAAATTTTACCAAAATGAGTTGTTTATATCAGGTATGCATCTGGGTTTATCTCTGGATAGATAACAGCAGTGTGGTGCAATTCGTTGGAAAGATATTTATTGCAGGTAAGTTCTTGTATCCAACTATCAACTAGGTTTTTCTTATGGTGCATTATTGAAGATTAGCACTTCACTTTACCATTCCTTTTCTTAGATTGCCTATCTATTATAAGTATTGCCTTATCTAAGCACACATACTTATAATCCTCCATTCTTCAGTGGTGTCATTTGTCGCAGCATTAGGCTTCTTGCTATACGGTGGAAGGTGAGTTTTTCCCTCATGTTGAATGATATATAATGGTTAGAGCTTTAAAATGGTTTCACTTCCTTTCACTCACTGGTATTTGCATTTTCCTTCCTTTTGTTTGTGCATCTCCTTGTGATGCTTGTAGATTATTTTTCATGTTGAGACGCTTCCCCATTGAATCAAAAGGGAGACGAAAGAAACTGCACGAGGTTTGTGTCTTCCCTGCATTGTTAATCTATTGGATCGCATGTGACTGCTAGATTACTGTAAATCTTCTTGGGTACTTTTATATCCTTATATCAAGCTTGTGTCTGCGTGTCTGTATCTGTCTATTCAGCACAAGCCACAACAGGATGTATTCAATGGCAGTCCTCTGGTAGTATGCATGCGGTTGTGTCTGTGTGTGCAAGCTTTTGCATATCACTATTTTTGATATGCACACGCACTATTTTGGTGTGTGCTGCTGCTTGTGTGTATCACTATTATTCAGCCATAGACGTGGTAGTGAAGGTGAATGGCTTAGTTGGAATAAATACTTTTACAGTAGCATCTTGAAGATAAAACTGTGGACCTTTTAAGGGATCCAAAATGATCTCTCTCTCTCTCTCTCTCTCTCTCATTGTACAAGTTTGGTAGTGACCGAGTTAATTTTCCTGCATTACTTCCAGCAAAATATTGCATCATTTTCGGAAGAAAGCATGCTAGGAAAGTGGTTGAGTGGAAGTCGTGTATTGATGTAATATTGTGTTGCTTTTGCAGGTTGGATCTGTGACAGCCATCTGTTTCACCTGCTTTCTTATACGATGCTTTATGGTATGTTTCAAACTATATTGTCTCCTGGTGATTAAGCTTATAAGAACTTTCAGACATATCCTGTTTATATTTATCAACTTGACCAAGTCTCGTGAAACATAATATTTCGAAAAGACCTCTGGCACTTTGTGGTTATCTTGCACTTAGAATAAGTAGAAAATGGAATATAACATAGTGATAATTTGATTCTTTGTTGCCATAGTGCACAGGAGAGGAATTATAATTTCTTTCTTTGTCTTACCAATTTACAGAAGAAAGGAAAAGGGTGAAACTTGCTTTAGTCTTGTTCTATTTTTATGGTTAAGGAAACCAAAATAAAAAAAAAAAGGAAGTCCAGAGACTTCAATATGATGATAGATAATTAAAAGTAAATGTATCAAATTGCCAGATCATAATAAAATTCCAATTTGGAATTTCAATTAGGACATTGTGATTTATGTTAAGAGAGCCACCTAAGATGATTTAGTCGTTGGCAAAGAAGAGCAGTGGCTGCCCCTGGAAGTTTAATGATCATTGAATGCTCTGCAAAGGACCAAAATGAGCATGGATTGGGGTTTTTTCATATACTTTTAATGCATTGCTGTTTTATTAAGCATTAATCAGATGTCCGATGTGGTTTTAATTAAATCCCCAAAATGCAGGTTGTTTTATCTGCTTTTGATGCAGATGCATCACTGGATGTTTTGGATCATCCCATTTTGAATTTGATCTACTACATGGTATTATGCAACTTATTTTGTTTATGTTTATTTGTTTCTATTACTCTTCAGTGTTTGTCTTGATATGGGATTCTGTCCAAACAACAGGTGGTTGAGATACTACCTTCCGCTCTAGTACTTTACATCCTGCGCAAGTTGCCTCCCAAGAGAATATCTGCCCAATATCATCCCATCCGATAGCCACGCTGTTACAAGGTTCAAGTGTCATTCTCTCCCCACCCCACCCCACCCCACCCAAACACACCACATCTAGATGTATGTAGTGGCTTGAGAGGTAGATGCTTTTTCAGTTGAGCAAGATAACAAGAGCCAGATAGGCAATCCAGATGTATTATTCTGGTGATCCTCATGGTGTCGGCAATTTTTTTGCATGCGTTAACGGAGATTTTTACAGCTTGCACAAGGGTAGATTTTTTTATTGATATCTTCATGGTTAATGTCAAGAATCGGTTATTTTATGTAATATATTTGTTCAAAAGTTTGGCAGCGGAAAGTTTTCTTCTTGTCCGAACGCGGTAGTTTTCACTTTTGTCATGTTTTAGGGAGGGCTAGTCATTATGTTGTGCAGTAAAAGGTCAATTGAAAATGATATATTATTCCTTCCCTTGTAGGCCCCTTTGGTACACGTGGGGATTTACCGTAGGAGTGTCAATATTGAAGTGGCCGATCTCTTAGGACAATTTGGAGGAACTACGAGGAAATGTGTACTGTGTTGTATAGTTGCTTGGCTTGGTTTCATTAAATTCGTAATTGCAAAACAAAACTCACATGCTTGAGCCATGTTGCCCTTTAACATTAGCTTCAAATCCCTTTCTAACTCTTTAATTGGATTGGATTGGTTATGTGGTTTTTCAAGCTTCTCCGTTTGAGCAGGAAACAGAACCGTGTTAAGAATTAGCACGAGAGAATTGAAGATAATTTTATCAACTTTCAGATAACATTGACTCTTTAAATCTATAGTTGCTAAAGCTTCAGTCATAACAATTGCATAGGAAGTTTCCCATACTAACTACAAGCGTTCAGTCCTTTGTGTAGATTACAAAAGCTTATCTTGAAATCTAGACAGGAGCAGAATTTCATAAACAAAGTTACCTGAAACGGTGTTATGGACTAAGACCATAATCAGCTAGTCCGGGTAGAAATTTTCCAGACATGGAGCAACAGCACTTTCTGCAGGACCCGTAACTCCTAGTCCAAATCAATACAACCAAAATGAACCCCTCCGCCTGTTTCATTCTTCCAAGGGTTTGGGTTAATCTTGATGAACTTCCTCTGCAGGTGGTGGAGCAAATCTCACATTTACAGGCCGTGCTACCAATACAGTCTCATCTGCAAACAGTGCTTTAATAAAGGATGGGGATTTTAAGGGCCGACGACCTGTCATGCGTGGATAAACTTCTTCAAGAAAATAGTAGACGTGACCAGGTATCATCCCCTGAATTACATAAGTAGTTAGTTTGAAAAGTAAGCCAGGAAATAAACGAGGAATAGGTTAACAATGTTTCATATCAACTAAAATATCATTTCAATGTTGTCAACATTAATGTAAGATTAGCAACGCACCAGCAGATCCACCCAAAAACTAGCGCCAAAAAAGACAGAGAATCCCAAAAGCACCTGTAAGCAAGGCAAGCCATGCATTACAACAAGGCAGTTGAAAGGAAGAAGGATTTAAGGAATCAGAAAAGGAAAAGCACAGGGCATTAAAAGGGAGTATACAAGAGAAGTGTATGGGCACCGTACTATAACTACTATTGAGGAAAGCTTGTATATCGGATTATGACGGACTAAATAAAGATCAGTAAAAAAGTTAATGGAATAAAAACCAGATATTAATAGAACCTTATGAAGAATAAATAAAGCTTACTCATCCATGTTAGGTAACCCGCTGTAAATGTAAACAGGCCCAAAAAGCTCATGTGGATGAAAGGATTTTGTTTACTCCACACATAAACCTGTAGAGTAGACGAAAGTAATTGGGCTTCCCAATCAGTTATCCTCAACAATATAACCAATAAAACAGTTTTTGCAGTTTGACAAAATGAAAACTAACCACCATGAGTGTCAATGAATTGCTAAGGAATATGATTTCCGAAAATGATTCTGACAAATAAGGTATCATCCCCCCAACAAGAACACTGCCAGTTAAAAAAGTGGCTCCAAATAAAAGCATGTAAAAGAAATCTGCAGTCCTTCCCCTGAAAGTATTCTCTTCAAGAAGCTTGCAGTATCGCACAAGAAAGAACATATGAAACAAAAGTCTAAATCTGCCATCACAAAGACAAACATATTAATAAAGACAATTACTGGTCACCAAGTATTTCATCAAATATAAAAATAATCAAATAGGCATATGCTGTGGCATGTTTAATAGTAAACACATTGTGATAAATTAAAGATTCAGGTGAACTTCCTCTAGGTTGGGAGTGAGGATTGAAATCAGGCATTAGACGTTGCTTATTTTGTTAACAAGATTTTTAATGCAAAGGAATATCAGGGAGAGCAGAAAGAGTCCTGAAGAGTGAAAATCCATAATGCCATATGTCATAGGGGAGCAACCTTGGCAGTTAAAGTTAGATATAGATAACAAGAAATAAGCCTAAGTTGCAAATATGGCTATTTGTCAATGACAAAGTTATAGCACAGACGAGCACATTTTCAAACTCTTCCTTAGTGGGTATCTATCTCACCAAAATGTCATTTGTCTTGAGTTAATCTACTCACATATCATCAATATGCATTTATAACTTCCTCATAAGTTTAAAATCTCCATTAGGTGATTAGATGGTACTGACACCTATAGCAGAAGTAACCTGACATAGATGCAGTAAATTAATTATGAACTGGCATTCCAGAGGTTGGGAGTCAAAAGGCCAAAATGTAAATGCATACCCGATAATGTGTACTTCTTAAGTTTTGAAACAATCAGTGCCCTAACTATCAAAAAGTGACAAACCAAAAAACCTAAAATTACAGCCCATTAGATGTTATAAATTACAAATTTTGAAACTTTCCCATTTTCCGAAAGAAAAGAAAATTGGTGATGAGACGCCAGAATTGATAATGCCTGATCACAAAGGCGGGTGCAAACATAGATTAAATGGAGAGAAAATCTACTACAAAATTTCAACACAAAACATGAAAAGTAATGAGAACAAATAAAATCATTGAATCCCAAAAACTTCAGAAATTGAAATCCCAATTAATAAAAGTAAAACAACAATGAAGTCCCATTTTTTTTTTTTAAAAAAAAAACAGAATCAAGTAAACTCACTAGCCTGGCGACTCATGTGAATCATTCTGAAGGAGAATAATAATTAATTTTCAATTAAATTATTCATACAAAGGATTAAAAACTTATGAAATGAAGAAAATTTAACACCCACAATTGAAAACGAAAGCACTAAAATTTGGAAAATTAAAACAAATCCAGTTGAAATCATCTCAAAAACCTTCCAGATTGATAATCAGAACATAAAGAGGCCGACGAATGAGAGAGCGATGCCATACATCGAGAGAACAGCCGACGGTGGTGACGACAACGGCGGTGAAATAAGAGCGGGTAATGATAGGCATCTGTTTGTACCAATCTTCAACAGCATGAGCCATTTTCTTTTAATTTCTTAGATGGTATGATTTTCCCACGAATCTCAGAAGCCCTGAAAATGCAAAATACTTGATTTTCATTGTTTATAAAAAAAATAAAAATTGTTGTATTTAAAAAAACACAATAATAAAGATTTCATTTTTTGATTTCAAATTAAATAAAAAAAATAATTTTTTTAATGGTTCGACAGTGTGCTTCATGCTGTGGGGTTTCTTCTGTCACCGGAAAACCAGCACGAAAATTGTCTTTCCAATATAATATATAATAATGGTGTTGGTTAATTCATATTGCAACAATAAATATAATAATATAAAATTATATAGTGATTATTTATTTTAACTAATAATGTAATACTGTTAATTAATCAATATTTTTAATTTTTAGATACAAATAATTATACTTAATTAAGAAATTAAAATTAATTATTTTAATTTGTAAAATTTAAATTTTATTATTTACATACAAATTTTAAATATTTTATTTTTAAAAATTTTTAAAAGTATCACTGGCATGTTACATAATTCAAGTAAAATTTATTTTTTATTTTTTATTTAAATTTTTTTATTAGAATTCGTATTTTATTAAATTTTGTTAATTGCGATTGATTTTCATTAATCTTAACTCTTATTAAATATTATTTTATTATTATAAATAAAAAATTTTAAAAAATTATTAATAAACTAATTTTTACCAATAAAATTAAAATAAAAAATTAATTTTAATTATATATATATAAAATAAACAACGATGAATAAAATAAAATTTATTTACAATAAATTTACATATAAATATAAATAATAAATAAAAAATTAATAAGAAAATACACTATTTATAACTTGAGGTGATACTGTGTACTCGTGTACTATTTACAATTCTCTGTTCATAAATTTTATCATTTTGTGTTTTGAATATAAATAATTACGTAGGAATAAAATGATTTAAAAATAATATAATCGGTATCAAATTAAAATTAATTATTTACATAAATAATTTTTAAAATAAAATTATTTTAAGAACTTTTCAATACACATGCCATAATCTCGAACCAAGACAGAGACAACAGTTACCAGTTGATTGTAAACCAATCTTTTTTTTTTTATTTTTTTTATTGATTGAATTTTATATGTAATGCAATCTAACATGACATCAGTTGAAATTCAGTCAAGTTTGAAGTTGAATTTTCTTGGGTCAGTTTGATGCATACTCGCTTGATTCTTCTGGTATGGTTTGCTCCAATGAATTTTGTTGGTTGCTATTCTTATTATAACTCTGCAGCCTTTGGAAACAAACGGAAGAGTAGCAATGAAATGATATCCAAAACGTCATTTGCCAAGACTCATTTTTATTGAGTTAAATAGAGTAAACATAAAATTAAGTGGCAGTAGCGCAATTATTTGGCTTGATTTCAATTGGCAATCCCTTCTCTTGAAAACTGGCATTGGATCTCTGGAGAAAGGATCGTATACAAGTTTATATGATTATATCTTTACAAGATTGAATATGGTAGTTCGAATTGAATTTTCTGATATTCCTCCTGGAAAGTTCATAACCACATCTTAGTTCGATAGCAGCATGTGGCACAAAGACATATGATGCTCATCGTGACTTTCTTACGGGAGGATAATAGACAATGCCAAGAATGAGGATTTAGTAATTACAATTATTTGTTTCACCGCAAGATTTACTAGATTTGTCTGTTCATTGATTTTGGCATACCTGAACCTTTTCTTTTTCATTCCAATGCATCTCGAGATGTTTCTTGACCTCTTCATCCATCTTTCCAACATATTGCTTTAGTACTTGGTTTCAAGAGTGATACAAGGGCTCCCCTCGCACGTTTTTGATGAACTCCACCCAACTCTATTGTACTTCTCTCACCACAAATTCTTCAGATGGATGTGGGTTGCTGATTGGCAAGTGGGTTTCCATCACAAGTATAAACAAACTTGTTTTTTGCCTGCCCCTGGAGGAACACTGTTGGGGTCCCCTAGGAGGTTGAGTTTTGAAATGGACCATATTTTCTTATTCTCTCTTGAGCCAATGCTTTGCTGTGTTGGTGTGCGTGGCATGCAGAAAGCCGAGGCTTTGAAGTAACCTGGTGGAACTTTTTCGAAGTTTTCCTCATCAGTAAAATATAAAGAGGGTGGGCGAGAAGAAAAAGTACGAAAAAGCTTCAGGGATTATTGTCTGATCGAGAAACATTTGCATGAGATCTATTGAAATGAAGAAATTCCTGTATAATAAAGTCTCAAATGTTATCTTCATTATTGTCCTCTCTAGTAATAACCTGGTTACTGTAACAGCATAGTTTTGTTTTCTCCTGTTATCAACATATTTCCTATTGCCCTTGTGCATTTGATATAACGTACAAAGAATTTGGAACTTGCCATGACTCTAGAATTCATTCCTTCTTTAAGAATCGGCCAATATTTGGCGGTGTTTTCAATGTGAAACTGCACAGGTTTCGTTTGTTGATAAAATGGAAGTATTCTATTGCCTTTTCCTTTATACTTCTATAGGTTTCTTTAATTCCCTAATATTGCACGATCAAATTTCAATAGTGACCCTGGTCCAGAGAAAGATCGAGTGTCAGAACAGATGTTGCGTAAAATTACTTCAATGGGATAAATAGCGAATAGAACAGTTCACGAATAAACAACTCCGTTAAAATTGAAAATGATGCAGTAGACAGAAGGCCATAAGCTGTCACAGCCTAGTCTGCTGAGCCTAGTATTACAACCCCATGTTCAGCCCATGAATACCGTTTCTTTATACTCAAGGAAGATGAGAAGATGAAGACAAATTCTTTGTTCTCAGGCAGTACCCACAACAGTGCAGCACAAAGCAGAACGACTAATGCAGCTTATTAGCATTCCTGCAGCAGCTTTATGCTTTATACCCTTTGTAACTTCGTCTTTTATTACCATTCTTTGTAAACATTGCAAATTCGATATACATTTCATTTGCTAGCTTGGAATCAGGAGGTTGTAAAACTCATTCTATTCAATTCACAGAAGCTTTCAATACAAGAAAGTATACAATGCTTTACAAAGCATTCTGCTGTTATTCAAATTGATTGACAGAGTTCTTTGGTTCAATTTCTATTGGTAGTCCCTGCTTGAAAACTGGAAAAGGATCTCTGGAGAAAGAATCATCCTTGGAACAAAGCTTCCATGTGTATTGGGTCACCAAGTAATGTATTGTAGCTAGAGTTTCAATTCTTGCAAACTCATATCCTGGACAGATCCGTGGTCCTCCTCCGAATGCCACAAAGGTAAAAGGTTGTGCTTTTTTCTCAAATCGTGTTGGATCGAACTTTGATGGATCTGGGAAGAAAGTATCATCCATGTGTGTCACTGACGCAGCCAAAAGCACCTAAATTTTCAGAAAAGTACCTATCAGTAACAAATTTTACTGCAAAGAATAGGATGCAAAGCATAGGAATCATTTTCTCATACTTGCCATCCTTTGGGGATAATATATCCTTCATACTCAAAATCTCTGACAGATTTCCTGAAGGTTCCTAACAAAGGAGGGGTCATCCTTAGAGTCTCCATTGCTACTCTCCAAGTGTACTTCATTTTTGCAAGATCATCCCATGTGAGTAGCTTCTCTGAAGCCTTGCTCTTAGCTATTTCCTCTTGTTCTAGAATCTCAAGAAGTTATTTGATAAATGCATGCATAAATGTGAGATCGCCAAGAGAAAATGTGGGGATAAAATTGAACAACTACCTCTTGCACATATCAATTCTTGACTGAATTTCTAAAAATCAGACTTTCGTTTGTACCTTGGACAATGTTGGAACGAACAATTGGATCGCAAGCCAAAAGCCTGACCAAGAAGGTAATGAGTACAGAGGATGTGTCGTGTCCTGCGATCATTACAATTATGGTATTATCTATAATTTCCTCATCTGATATTACTGTTGCGTTGCCCATGCTCTGTGTACTAAGCAAGCTAGTGATGAAATCTTGTTGAGGAACGGCAGTCTGTTGCTTCAATGCTGCCTTCTTGTCACGTATAAGATCCATAATCATTGCTCTAATTTTCGCTCTTGCCTTGAGGCTACGGTTGAAGCGTGTGAAGGGAAAATTTATTGGTATTGACACGATTCCGTCCATCATCTCCTGAAAGTGCTCTACGAGTGCATTTCTTGTTGCTTCTTTCTCAATTCCAAATATAAGGGAGCTCATTACGTTGAAGGTGAGGGTCTTCATCAATGGCATTACCTATGTTGTTGTGAAGAACAGAAATTTTGTTCAATAAGGAGAGCACAATAATATACAGAAAGCTAAACCATGCACAATTTAATACATATTTCAACATCAAGTGATAATGCTATCTTGGCCATGCACTGTGTGGTGGTTGTTTTGAATCATTATTTTAAATGCAGAGCATCATTTTGAGTTTGATTCCAGCATATATTGCAGAAGAGAAGAAATCAAGATGTATTGTTCATTGCTAATGTTTTTATTTATTAGGTTTTTGGGGATGTTAATGATTGTATATACATCAACTTGGTGCCGTTTATGTTTGCATATCTAATATGTTTATGTCTATGTTTGACATACCGCGACCTTTTGTTTGCCATGCCAATGAATCTGAAGATGCTTTCTGATTTCTTCATCCATTTTCCCAACATACTGTTTCAGAACTTCAGGCTTTAAGAATGATGCAAGAGCTCCCCTCACACGCTTGTGGTCATCACCACTCAGCTCTGTTATATTTTTCTCCCCACAAATCCTTCTGATATGTGATGGTTGCTGATTGGCAAGTATGTTACCTTCACAAGTGTAAACAAACTTATTTGCATCCTGCCCATGGAGGATTATTGTCGGAGTTCCAAAGAGGCTGAGTTTAGAAATTTGACCATATTTTCTTATTCTATCTTGAAACCATTTTTCTACTCTGTTGGTGTGCAGGGCATGCAGAAAGCTGAGACTTTGACCAACAAGAGGGAACCCCAAAGAACCTGGTGGAAGCTTTTGTGAAGTTTTCCTGATCAAGATAAGATAAAGAGGGAGAAGTATGAGAATCAAGGTGAAATAAATGGCAGGATGCATGTCTAATACGGGGACTTATTTAGAATTTGAGATCTAAGGATGCTCTATTAGCTGCATTCATGTGCTTCTTATGCATTGGGATTATGAATAGGAAAGGTTTGGAACTTTAATGGAATTCTCTATCTTAACGAAAGAGAAAACAAATCAGTTTGGATCTTTATTAATTTGTTCTGAAGATCCGCCAGGTCTGGCCATTGGACGGTGGCATTTCCAATGTGTTGCTCTATCCCAAGTTGAATTTCTTTAATAAGACAGAATGTTTATACATATGTTATGATTGGTACATATAGATCTTGATGCAATCGAGCAAATTCAAATAGATTAACTTCAATTTTTTCAGCTTACTCGTGCTCGCTTAAATCCCATTAATTGATAGAATGTTTTAGTCCATGAAGTCTCTGAATCCTTTGTGCTTTATGTATGCAGTGATGAACCATATAAGTACGAGAAAATAAAAACATGTATCTGCATTGCAGCTGAATTATGCAAGTATCTTACTGATAACAGGTCCCCGTTTCCCTTTGTGATAAAAGTAGTTTTGTTTGCTGACTACATTTTCTTGTTCTCCTTTGAAACCATTGTTCGATTGAATCAGTGTGCATAGCATGCAGAAAGCTGAGGCTGTGGCCACTAATAGGAATCCCGAAGGAACCTGGTGGAATTTTTTTTAAAATTCTCCTTGACATCATCTTAACGTCGAAACATTATTGTGTTCTCTCTTTGTGTTTAGTCAATAGCAAGAAGGGTTTGGACAATTTCCGAAGTTCTTCATCAAAGTTTTTGGAACTTTCCTGAAGTACAAAAATAGGTCATTTTCTGTCATAGTCAAGCGATGTTTTCAATGAGCTGCTCTGATTACATTGAAGGATTTAATAATGGCAAAAGGCTTGTTAGTTCTATGATTGGTGTTCATACTATATATCAAATAAATTATTGATAGAAGATTGTTACCTGATAAATTAAGACCTGCTAAAGCCGTTAATGAGCCATGTTGTCATGGAGTGCATCTGACATAATCTCTTTCTCTCACTGAATTTTTAATGCAGTAATGTGCATACTTCAAATCCATGAGCCATTAGAATGCTCTTATAGACTCAAGTGGAAATGAACTGTTAATCTCAGCCTCTTCCTTTGTTATGGGGGAAAACAAAAACAGAGATGTCATGAAACCCTTAAGGCCATTGGCTAGAATATTTTCAATCAACAAGGTGTTTGTGAAGGCTGTGTTTCCTTGAAGCTTCATTTTTGAGTTAAGAGAAAACAAGAATCATAGATTATTATCGAATTGCACAAATTATGCGAGTTCATTGACATGTTAAATAGTTTATGACAGAGTAAATATCATTCTCCCCTATATTTTGGTCGAAAGCCAATGACATTATTCCCTTATTCAAGGACAGGCTGCTAGTACATTGTTCACTCCATCTTTACCAGACCTGATTCGTTTTTCATTGATGGGATAAAGAAAGAATATGGTTTCTGACAGAGTTCTTTGGCCGAATTTGTATTTCCGGACCCAGCTTGAAAACTGGAAACTGATTTCTGGGATAGGAAGCGTCCATGCAACACAGTTTCCATGTAAATCCGGGTCACCAGAGAGTGAATAGTAACTAGAGTTTCAATTCTTGTAAACTCGTTTCCAGGACAAATCCTTGGCCCCCCTCCAAATGCCACAAAGCTATAAGGTTGTATCAAATTTTGATTGTTTTGGGAAGTAGCTTTCATCCATTTGTGGCATGCATGTAGGTACAAATTACCTGAAAGTTCAAAAAATTCATCAGTTATGAACTTTAGACATCATATTACAGATAAGTTCTTAATCTATAGCGGGTAAAGAATTGGCAAAACAATGTATAAATTTTATCATATATTCCAGCCTCCGGGAATAGTGTATCCTTCTTATTCAAAATCTTTAAAGTACTTTTCTAAAGGAACCAAGCAAAGGAGGATCCATTCTTAGCGTTTCCAATGCTACTCTCGACTTGTACTTCATTTTGGCCAAGTCATCCCAGGCGAGAAGTTCCCTGAAACCTTGTTCTTCATTATCTCTTCTTGTTCTAGAAAATCCCAATTAATTAATCAGTTAATATGTTTACTAATCAATCTTAAGCACATAAGTATTTGCATATATTTAATTGATATATAGCTTGCACCACAGTGACATAAACAGATTGATCGCTAGCCAAAAGCCGGATTAAGAAGGTAATGAGAATCTAGTGTGTGTGTGTCATGTTCTTCATGTGGTAGGATGCAGATTATCTTCTTTGTAAATAATCTATTGTTCTGGCTACTTGGAATACCTTAGCTATTGTTAATCACATAAGCACTTCTTTTCTTACTATGAACTAAAACATTTTTAATCAAGAATGTTTCTGCTATTACTCAACCTATCAACACGTTCCAAGCCCTCTTTTCTTAATTCAACTATTATAACTTCATTACATGGCATCGAAGTTTAGCAATTAAGGCCCTTATCTTTATGCTGCTGTGCCTTTATTAGTAATTTATTTTATCTACGAAAAATGCCTATCTCATATCTGCAATCGTTTTGGCTGTAGGTTCTCAATTTTATCATTTTGGTTCGTGTTCATAGACGCTTCCACGGTTGGTTGATAAAGAGGCTGCATCCAAAGTGCTGTTCGATCCCTAAAATGCTGGAGAGCTTTTCACTTTCACAAACATGCTACCAACGAAGTTCAACGGCTTGGTAGGGGCAGATTATTCGAAGCAGGATTATAGGCTTCAGTGTTGAAAAAGATCTTAATCTTATGTATATGTTTGAGTCATATTTTTTCTTTCAAGGAAATATTGAGTCTTAGTTCGAATTGCAGCATTGTGGGCATTTAGATAATATTTTTTTATCTGGTGTTACAGTGCCGCAAGAGACTGCTTCCAAAGTTTTGAACTGAGAATATTTCTCTCTTCCATTTCCCAACTGAAAAGGTGGTGGAAACATGTTTTGTTGCTCAAATTAAAGAAACGTCAGCAATCATTATCCAGTGACATATACGAGGATGGACAGCAAGGTGAAAGGCCTCTAGAGAGAAGCATCGTATTGTTATGCTTCAAGTAAGAACTCTCCACATTCTGCTGTGCTTGAAGCTAATAATAAAATGGAATAAAGCAGTCGAGCATACGTGCATTACCTCCAGCTTTCTTTTAGGAATCATGCTTTGGACTATTTCTCAACAAAGCAGTCAGATATATGTGTTAGTATTCGCCACTTTCATTATGAATTTACTTTACATCTATGTGATGTGGACATTGGAATCAATTAGTGTAAATAGATTTGTCCGAGTTAAAAAGCTTTTCATCATTTCCTTTTTCTTCTATGCTATCTGGTTTCATAATGTTTTCCGGGATTCTATTTTACTTCCATAATTTTTAGTCTTACTGGGAAGGCTACCTCGCACGGAAAGAGTCAAGTAGGCAGCTACAGGATTTGCGCTTGATAGTTGAGAAGTCTTCATCAAATGCAGATGATGGCATGCGCATTATTAACAGACTTGTATCAGCACTTTTCTGAACTGCTAAGCATGAAAAAGTGTCAGTGGCATTCTTCATACTTGTGCAACTTTGGGTCAGATTCATTATTGGTTGCATTACAAATTACTGCAGTCACCATATCACTTTCAGGAATATATGCAGTATCACTTTACTTTGAATTCTAGCGCACATACGATTTTATAACCGAGTACTTTGAGCTTGTTACTTGGCATTGAGCCTTTACTTGGGTAAGAAGGAAAGGATAACACCCATGAAATGCTTTTATTTATAAAAAAAAAAAAAAAAAATCGTAGCACTTTAATTACAAGCATGTTCTGCTTGACTATCTTATAGCACATGGCTCATCAATGGATCTAAAATGATAAGAATGAAATATGGTTAGAGAAATTAATTTAATTTTACCTGTTGTTAGACTAATCAGTTATGGCTGTTTCCTGTTGAACTTAAAAAACTAGGATGTTGTTTGTCTGTGAATTGAAGCCCCGACGACATTTTGCAGATATGGCAACGGAACATCCCCAGAAATGTTACGAAAAACTTGTGGCAGCAGGAAGTTTTAAAGCATGCACTCTTAACTCTTAGAAGCCTTGCCCGTTATCCACATATGATTGAAGTACTCATTGACAAAGAAGGACCTGTAGAAACAATTTTGTGGGAGTTACTAAGGTAAGGATTCTTCATCATTTTGATTGAACTGAAGAAGAACATCAATTTCAAATCATTTGCGATTAACTTCCCCTTGATAACATCAATTTCTAATCATTTGCGATTAACTTCTTTCCTTGATAACCTTTTACAGGAATCAGGATGAGGGATATTTCATTGCTTCTGTGATTTTGAAGAAGATTTGTTCAACTCTTCGAGAGGTTGATGCCATACGAATGAGACTGAACAGTCTCGTTGAGGAGCTGACAAGGACAGCAAAACTTGGAGAAATGGTCAGAATTTTAGAATTTGCGGAACGAAAGCATTGAATTGAATTTAAAGGGGAATTAAGGCAGATGTTAAGGGAATTAGAATTGACAAAAATTGTCTTAAATTTGAAAAAAAAAAAATCTTCCATACAGGGAATTCGAGAACCAGAAGACTGGTTGTGAGAGAGAACTTTAGAAAGAAGATTGAAAGAGGCTGTCGAGCTTCCGAAACAGATAAATCATGGCTAAATTCAGCTGAAAAATCAGGAGTCAATGCGTGTCAGAAAAACTTCTTGCTCAGGATTGTTTGTAGCGTACAGTTTCAGAGTGCCATCGAATTTCACGTTCAAATTCATCCTGGACTTTGACTGTGACCAGAAGATCCATTCATGCGTTGCACAGAACGTGATCTTCCAGTGGTCGTGTATTTTGGAATCAGTAAATATCCGATCAAAATTAGATTTGTTTTTTTTTATAATTAATTTTTAAATAGCATCAAAGAAAGGTCACATGGGTAATGACGTAATGCATGCATCAAAACGCGTCGTTTTATTATTCAACGTTGCAAGTCTGCAACTGCAGCCGCCCCATGTAGCTCAGCTTACGGTGAGACCGAACGGACGGTAATTTCCCGCAACATGGAACTTTGTCGGTGGTGCTATTTTTATATTATTAATTTATTAATTAAATTAGCCGATGCAATCTGTCTAGCCAAATGTTAATACTTTTCAGAGCGGTGGTCCCGATGGCTGCCATGCACGTGATATGACGTACCATCGACTCTTGCCACCAAAAATATATCTGCAACTATCCAAACAGTGGCCGGTTTGGATCAAACCCTCTTGCCCACCTCATCTGCAACATGGTGACTGGAGCAGAAATCCTAAAACCAAACAAGTACTTTTACCACATATTCCAAATTCAATGAAACACATTCAATTTCCAGGGAACCAGAACGATACAAATGAATCTAAACATGCCACAACTAATCAAATTTCAACAAATAAGTCCGATGGTCTCGGACATCAAGCAGCTCTTGCAAGAACTTCAAGTCTTTCAGGCACATCTGCTGGATGAATGAAGAAACCCCGCCTGGTAAAAGCTCTTGGAACTGTCACTGTCAACACACCATCTTCATAACCAGCTGATATTCCATCAATATTGATCATATTCGGAAGCCGGAATTTTCTCGTGAAGCTTCTGGCGGCTTTTGAAGATTCATCAACAGCCTCGGTTCGAATTATTAGGTACGTGGAGTCCTCAACTTCAACTTTAATCTCCTCTTTCCTCACACCTGCCATAGCAAGAAAGCAAGAAAACGTAAGTCTAATGAAAACATAACAAGAAAATGAAAACAGAGTAAATGAGAGAAGTTTAAAGTTTAAAGAGTTTACCAGGAAGATCAGCAGAGAAAATATGAGACTCGGGGGTTTGAGTCCAGTGAACATAATTTGCAGGAATAATGGGGGAAGAGAAAAGGGCAGGAGAAGTGAGGAGATAATTCCAGGAAGATGGCTGATAAGTTGGGAACTCCATTGCCTGGAAATAGAAAGAACTGTCTGTTACATGCAAGGCTGAAGACGGGAAGTTAAAGAAAAGGCGGAGAGTTTATTGGCCTCTTTATAGGCCTGCAGGGCAAGTTGCTTTCAATGAAATGGAAGCTGATTGGCTAATCAAACTTTACATAACATGACCCTTTTATCTCAGGGAAATAATAAATGTGAAAAACGTGAGGCGCAGACCGAGAGAACTGAATTGGGAAAACAGTTGGTTCATTGAATACTAATGCAATCGGTCGCAAAGAGAGTACCGTTTGATTATGACGAATGGGACAGCAAATATCCTAATTGGGTTCCACTGATTGGAAAATACCGAATGGGGGAAGAAAAGCAGTCATATTGATGCTGAATATGCAAGGCTTAGTTTCGATGTAAGAAACAAATGGAAATAAAATATTATTCCTATAAAAAAATATCTTGAAGCATAGAGACAAACCAAATAGATACAGATGATTTTACTCCAGGGAGGGAATTCATTGAATGTTGATTGAGCTGGATAGTAGTCCTGAAAATTGTCAACCATTTTAAGTGTAGATTCTTGTAATTCAAAACTTAGGCATAGAAATATATGTAAAAACCCAGGGAAAAAAAAAAGCCGGGGGTGGGGGCGGCGCCTGATAATCAAGTCAGATGAAATTGCCACACATCTTGAATACCCCAAGTGCTCGCACTAGGCACCAGTCACCCAATTTCAACATGAGGTTAATGTCAAAGCCAGAGTGGATGCAGAGTAGGTGCAGTGCGGGAGCAGTAACTTTCAAGTAAATTTAGGGGTAATTAGGAAAAAAAAGAAAATGAAAATCTGCATTCCTATCCTACATTCATATGTTTGAAAAGTTTTGTCACCCAGTAGAGGAGACCATAATGAACTGCCCCAGGGTAAATTGGCAACAAAGAGTCAAGTTAGGTGGAGTGAAACATGATCAGAATGGAAGTATGAACATATAGCTCACCCATAGATGAAGGTGGCATTCAACACTCCCACTCTATGGGAAAAAGATTTAACATTAAGGCTTCCCCCAAGAAGAAGTCGTGTTCAACATTTAACAATCAACATGAAAAAGTTGCAAATTAAATATAACACCTCAGTCAATAAGATGTCTCTCAGTCAGTACCTCCTATTCAGATCTCAGATATAACCAATGATTTTATATGTGATCCAGTAATACAACTAAGGAATAAGCTCAGTTTCTGTCTTCCACGGTTCTTAAGCCCCACTATGCATTCATCCCGAACACAAAACCATTGCTATAAGAAGGAAGGTTGCTGGATAGCCCATGATTTCTTGCTGGTGAGCGGAAAGGGTTGGGTGTTACAGGGTGAGAGATATGTAAGCCAGCACTACGGAGAAACTGTTGGGCATTTGCACACGAAATTTCAGACTGATCGGCGAAGAAGGCTGGAAAGCCTTGTATTACGTCAAGAGCCAGACCCCAAATTCTACTCCTATTCAATCCACAGTTCAATGCAACAATAACATGTGGCGAAGGAAGGTACGTGGCTTCCTCCCGATAAACACCCATAAATAGATTAACCCTTACTTTGCTACTTATTCCTGAAGATGTCCCTGACAAACTTATAGGAACTTCAGGTCTCACCATTACTATGTGTATATTCCCAATCCATTGAGCAAATGACCAATTTCTGCAAATGTTGGCATCCAGTCCACCATCCCTTCAGGTCCAAGGTAGTGAAGAATGAACTCTTTCCCTCTGAGAAGGCGGTTCTTCGAACTGATACTGAGAGCTGTTTATTAGATTGTCAAAGGCTTGGAAAGAATATCAGCAACTGGGCTCGACAACGGTAGTGACCGAAGATTATAGTACTCTGACCAACCAGAAAGAAGGACTGGGATAGAGATACCATCTCTTGAATGACTCTGAAAAGGTGAATCCTGGAGATACTGTTCATCATCCAGCCCACCCATGAATCCCAGAGTCTGCGTTAACAGGAATGAGTCCGAAGAGAGAGTGAGAATAACAACTACACTTCATCCTCCACAAGCCCTTCTGATGAACACCAAGTGCTTTTAGCCATTTACAAGGTTGGTCAGCAGAACTGGGGAACATGAAAATTTGCATCGACATTAGGTAGTTTGAATTCTGGCATCGTAAGTCACTCAATTTTTAAATAAATAAATAAATAATAATTTAATCCTTTTGTATCTTGAATTTTTTCATTAGTACCATTTTATCAATCTTATTAAAATTATAATATATTTTGAAGTGTACCGTGCATAAAGTTATCAAGACAATTAGATAACGATTCACCAAAATACAAATATTATGATCATAAATTAGAGTAATAAATTAAAAAGGCATCGTGTGATAGAATCATTAATATGAATTATATTATTTATTATTTTAAATTTTGTAATATATATAAAAATATTTAAGATATGAAATAATAAAATTTTTGAAAATTTAACAGAAGATTACTATAAATTAAATTATTTATTATTACAATAGGTATTAAGTAGAAATGTAGTGATGTATACAATTGAGTCGTAATAACATATTTATAAATTTAAACTTTGTTCAACATGTTAGATGATGTATTTACCATCTTAAAACGTAATTTTATAAACACACACCCGAAAGAAAAAGTAATAATTATGACAAAAAAATATATATTTATGACAAAAGTAAATTATATTAGACAAATTTTTATTTATAACACAAAATTTCGTCCTCCTCGTTGTGATATCCGAAAAGGTATTATTAATATAGAATTTTATGATACGACTAATATTTTTTTTTAAATAGCATCTTGAAAAAATGTTTATTTTTGTTTAAATAGTATTATTAAAAAAATATTATTTATTTTTAAATTTAAAAATGAGATTAACAATGTATTTCCAAAAACATGTTATCTAAATATAAAAAAGTTATAATATTTGAAAAAAAGACAAAAATGCTAAAAAATGATGAAAATAATAAGTTACTTTCATATTTATTTTTTAAAATTTCTTGAAAAAAATTTGAAATTTAAATTTAATATGATTAATTTGTGTTTACAATTTAATAATGATATTATTTTTTTAATTAAAATTTATTTATTTGTATTAAATTTGTGTTGTGGCTCAAATTATCACTTCTATACTTATAATTTAATATAAAAAATTTAGATTGAATGAAGTAAAATTTTAAATAAATTAAAATTTTAATTTATTAATTATATCAAATTAGTATTTATATATATTAAAATCTTAATTGTTTTTTAATATTTATAATTATATGTACCCAAGGGCCAAGAATCCAACGGCTGTAAATCCCGTACAACTCAAACTCTGCCACGGAAGCAGCACACGTGCCAACAACTTCGCATATAAACTCAAAATAGTCCGAGCGGTCCAAATCTAACCTAATCGTCCACCTGTTCTAGGGTTAGGGTTCTCTCTCTCTTTCTGTAGATATTTTCATATAACATGATGCAGCCAGCGCCAGGAGCGGTTCCAGCCCCGCCACCACCGATGGCTCATCAGTATCAGTACCAACAACAGTTGCCGCCTCAGCAGCAGCAGCCTCCCCCATACATGATGATGATGCCACCTCAGCCTCAGGGCCAGCCTCCTGCGATGTGGGCACCGCAGGCTGCTCCGCCTCCTACGGCTGGTGTTGCTGTCCTAGCTCAGCAGCAGTCGCAGCAACAGGCTCAACAAGCGGGACAGCCCGGGGAGATCCGGACGCTTTGGATCGGAGACTTGCAGTACTGGATGGACGAGAGTTATCTCACCAGCTGTTTTGCACACACCGGTGAGGTATGTTATTTTACAACGACGTCCAGATTTTGCATGGGAATTGTTGTTTAATTCGCCCGATTTGTGGATTGGTTCGTTTGTTTCGGGTATTATTACTCTGTTAATGTGATTTTTTGCAGTTCTATCTATTTGTTAAAATCCGAATATCAACGCATAAATATCATAACCATATTTTTGTTCATAATACCCTCAATATTTTTATTTTTCATAGTTTTCAAAACTCTTTTTTTTGTTCATAATTCCTTCAAAGAAATTTGGTCCATAATTTCTTTGAAATATGTTTATCTGTCTTTATAGTTTTTTTCCCCTAATTTTCAGATTGTGCCCTTTTTGTTCATAAATATTTCAGAAGCTATTTTTTTTGGTTGACCACGTAATGAACAAAAGGAATGAGTTTTTGAAAGTATACATTATTTTGTATTATTACTGAAATTTTGACGATAAGCTAACTTACGTGCTATGATTTTTGAAATATATCTGAAAACAAGATAATGTTATTGTTTTGAGGTGCTTTCACGGTGTGAAATTATTTGAAAAGATAAACAACAGTTGGGGTTGTGGGTATTGCTCCTGATTGTCGTTCAAGTTTGTTCCAAGTAATAACTAGTTTCTTGGTTACTGTGAGATCTTTTAACTGACGAATAATTATGGGTTGCTTGGTCTACGGGGAAACATAATTTATGCTTGTTTTTATTCAAACGTGTCTTTTTGAGTTTGAGTTAAGGTAGCTTCTGCTGTTTGGTTTGGATGTGACCATCAAAATCTTGGAAAGATCAAAGCACAATTAAACCACGTTACCTATTATTCATGAATTTATGCTTATTTTAATTATGCATGCACACGCCATGCCAAATAAATATTTGGAGGAGTGTTGGTTTATACCTCATCCACTGTGACTAAAATGTGTTTCCTGTTGCAGGTTGCAAGTGTAAAAGTAATTCGTAACAAGCAAACTGGTCAAGTAGAGGGTTATGGCTTTATTGAGTTCCTCACGCGCGCAGCTGCTGAAAGAGTTTTGCAGACATATAATGGTACTCCCATGCCAGGTGGCGAGCAGAATTTCAGGCTGAACTGGGCATCTTTCAGTGCTGGTGAGAGGCGTGATGACGGCCCTGACTTCACAATATTTGTTGGAGACCTGGCTGCTGATGTTACTGATTACATGCTTCAAGAGACCTTCAGGGCCCGGTTTCCATCTGTTAAGGGTGCAAAGGTTGTCATTGATAGGCTTACTGGACGAACCAAGGGCTATGGGTTTGTTAGGTTTGGTGATGAAAGTGAGCAGTTACGTGCAATGACTGAGATGAATGGTGTCTTTTGTTCAACAAGACCCATGCGAATTGGTCCAGCTACCAATAAGAGGACTGCTTCAGGTCAGCAACAGTATCCTAAAGATATTTTCTTGATGAGTATGTGGCTGAACCAAGGCCTTATGTTATTTTGTGAAACTATGGTTGTAGTAAGTGGAAAATTCAGTACATTATATTGTATGGCAGTTCTTTAATTTTCTCGTCTTCTATATATCTGGTGTGCCATAGTTTGATTCTGTTTTGATTTGTATTTCCAGTTTGCATTAGTTCTGGTGAAAAACAGTAGAATATTTAAGTCTGCTTTTGAAAAATAGTGAGGTTGTAATGTTATTCTCCCATTACTGTTTGATGTGCAGTATACTTGATGTTAGTGTTAAGTTGGCTTTCTTTCAGTTATGTTATCGAAGATGTGCTGCACTTTCCAAAGTCATTACGTTCCTGTAATTTCCTTTAGCATTTGGGCACGACAAATGATATTTAAATCTTGACTCAGAACTCCTGTTTTCTCAAAGCAGGGTGTCAAGAGGCTCTATCATCATTGGGCCTGGAACTAATTTCAGCTGAAATGGTTATCCCTTTAGTGCGTGCCCTCAGTTAGGTCAGTGTTTGTGTTTATGTCCTGTCCTTTATTTGAGATTTATGTGGCATCTATTGTGCTACATTTCTAAGTATGTCTTTGGTTCATTCTATTGTTGAGTTGCTGGTCAAGTTGTTTTTATTACCACACTACTTATTTAAAGGATTTATCATCCCAGAAACATTTAGTTTATCTTTGGGTTTTTATCCTTCCAAAATTTTTTTATTGTTAGTTACATTTTAGTCAAGTTACTTTCGTTACTACATTTTCAATTTCTTATGCACTAGTTTTTTGTGCTTTTCACATTTTAGTTTGTTTCAATTGTTTCTTGTTTGTGATGCATAAATCTAATTAACATTTTTCAGAAGTTTTGGACCATGAATGTTTTTATAATTTCGTCCGTGAGAAAGTCTCGTATGATTGTCTGTGGCATGCACAATGAATCTGCATGGAATTGCATCTAGTGTTTGTCTGTCATTGTCACCATTTAGTTTCCCTTTGTAAATCTTTTATTAGGTTCTGCTCGCTGTTTCTATCTTTCTCTGTCGTCAACATGTAAATTGACTCTCTTTTCTCTGTCTATGTTTTTTGTTTTTCTTTGTCGTCAATGGGTTACATTAATTAGTCAACTTCTGCTTACTGTAGACGTCCAACTTCAATGATATTTTCTGCTGAGTCATTAAACATTGTTGATATGATTTCTGTGTGTGAGACCTATTTAAACTTATTCTTGGGCCTGTCCATATATTATTTAACTGGCCACTGGGGAACAGCTTTCTTGCATTTGATTTGACTTCATCCCTTGATAATTCTGTGTTTGGCCAAGCTTGGTATTTAGGATTGTCCCAACCCCATGGCACAGAAGATGAATGTTCTTTTGGCAGAATGGAGGTGTTTCTGCTAACTATTTTGACTTTATGTATATTGTGTTTGCTTGGAATGCTCCTTGATGTCTGCTTTTGGACTCCTGTGCACTGGTTAATTGTCTATATCAACAATTATATTGGTTAGTATATCTGCTTCAATCCTAGTTTTGACAGTCATGTCGCAATACATGGTGTTTATGTAATACATTTTGTTGACCTTTTTGTCAAATTGGTTCGCAAAATATATTTTTATGTTTCAGTGCATACTTATTTTATGGATCTATTTTTACTAGTTGATTGTGTATTCATAATTTGGTATTGACTTCTATTTATAAGTTTATATGAATTCATTATTTATAAGTTTATATGAATTCATACATTTATTATGTATCTTTATTTTTCGACAGTGGTTTGTATTGTATTGCACTATAATTTTGAACTATCAAGCATCTTGTTTGCACATTATTTGTTTGTTGTATGCATTTTTAATAGTTCTTCCCAAGTATTAAGAATCTGGGGTTGGCAGGGTCCTGCACGTGCTGAACCATCTCGTGATTTTGGATTAGATGAATTATCTCCTGGCATCTTGTTTGCCTTTAAATTTTATTTCTGTTTTTCATATGCAGCATCATATCAGAATTCTCAGGGGACACAGATTGATGATGATCCCAATAATACAACTGTGAGTACTATTGCCATTTTTAAATACTGAAACTTCTTTTTCTGGGACATCTTTGTGATTTCCAAAATTTGAAATTCAGGTTTTTGTTGGTAATCTGGATTCTATGGTAACTGATGATCATTTGAGAGAATTGTTCAGCCAATATGGACAACTAGTACATGTAAAAATACCAGCTGGCAAGCGATGTGGATTTGTGCAGTTTGCTGACAGGCAAGGGATTTGATTTTATCACCCCTTAAAACTCCCCAAGGCAATAAGCAGGCTTTTTAATGGCTTATGTATTTATTTATTTTTATATTTATGATTCTTCAGAAGCTGTGCGGAGGAAGCGTTGAGAATGTTAAATGGAACTCAGTTGGGTGGACAAAATATTCGGCTTTCATGGGGACGTAGTCCTTCAAACAAACAGGTTCGTTGCATAGCCCGATCCAACAAGCATTATAATTATTTTTCATTTAAATTTGAACATTCCTTGAATATGATGACTGATGCTTACGAGATGCCTGTTTGTATTCAGGCTCAGCCAGACCCAAGCCAGTGGAATGCTGCCGCTGGATATTATGGATACGCACAGGGATATGAGAATTATGGTTATGCTGCTGCTCCACATGACGGAAACATGTATTATGGAGGCTATCCCGCTGGGTATGGAAATTACCAGCAGCAGCCACCGCAACAGCAGCAGCAAGTGGGATATAGCTAAGTTGTTGATAATGTTGTAGTAGTAACTAGTACGACGGTGATTTGAGGATATACTAGTATCTGTCTTGCTATCATTTCCTTTCTGGAGGGAAACCAGTGCTGACTCTAATGTTGTTCTCTTAATAGCCTACGTGCTATATGGACCCTATTATTCTCATAAAATTTTGTGAGTGCCTATTTAATATTTCTTATGTTTTTACCCAATGATATGCTGTCATATACATACACATCTACGAGCTCCTCTTCTGCTGCTCCTGGTTATTGGGCAATCACAGGGATTCCACAGGTACATAATTAAAATATTACAACGAAGCGAGATGCTTTGGCATGCTACATTCAATGAATTTCTATGTCACGGCAGTATTCTTTGCATTTGGAGAAGCAAATGAATGAATAGAAGAGTCCGTAATTCAACTAATGACATGGAGAAAAACAACTTAGATTCGACTCTTTAGGCTTGCTTTAGTGGCAATTTGATGATCCATTGCTCGACTTCTTAAGTGTAAAATTCCACCGTGAACGGTAAAATTGCACCTAATACTCTCCAATAAAACAAGCTTGCTTGCTGGAGTAAGGGATCTCGACTTTAAAGTCACGTCCCATTTGACAGAATTGGACGGGAAGTACTTGGATTAGACACATTTAAGATAAGATTGGTCGTATTACAGCCCTAAAATGGCAGAACCTCTCCCAATATTCAGTCTGGTTTCTTCAAGTTATGCAACCCTAGATGACAAAACCTGTCCCTCTATTCAGTCCGGTTTCTTCAAGTTCACGCAATTATCTGCCGCTTGGCTGAACAACTCCTGCACCTGTTTTAGTTCCTTCTCTGTCAACAGACAAACCACTACAGATCGTTACTTCTGGTGATGGAAAATTATTTAGGACCTTAACACTGCAGTGAATTTGCAGGAAAATCAAAAACAGGAAGATGAATATGAGAAATGATAAGGCATAGATGCTACAGACCATCCGTATTTGTTATGTAATGATATTCCAGAGTTAAATTGTATATATGAACTGTTCTCATGTGTGACCCAAACACTAAGTGGCAGCAACATCTGACGTCCTCAAATCTGACCCAGAATGCCTCCATGCATAGTGATATTACGGGTAGAGGTTTACATTTCAGGTTTTTTAAAATCAATATTCATGTCTTTGACAATTGCCACTGGTACTATTAAAGGGATTCAATAATGCAATGTTGTTGGCATTTCAAACTACTAGCATCTCTACCTCTAAGAAAAATTGCCGCGAAAGAAGTTTGATTGAGAGTAGATTGATCAGATATTTTCCCTCAAAAGCAGGAAAAGGTGACCTAAAATCTTGAGTCAGTTTCATAAGAGGAAAGGGTAGTGAGTTCACCTGCAGCTTCCAGTTGCCTTTGCAGTTCTTGGCCCGCGGCATCATTTTCAGCCTGGGTATGGAATCACCAAATAAATTAATATAAATAAGAAATGATGGAGTAATAAATTGGAGAAAGCTAATTTACCAATTTTATAGTTTATACCTGGAGTTCTGCAATCCTGTTCAGTTGACCTTCTTCACCGCCCTCAGCCAATGGAAGTGCTGCAACCAATGCATCGAACTGCAAGAGAAACAAGCAGAAATAATTATCACATTGGTCTACTCCTTAATTATTCCGATGATACTTTCTAATAAATAAACACTATATCATTGTTATACAGCAAATGAACATAAAACAAGACAATTGATGGCTAAAACAGAGAAAATCAAATGCATCCACTATCTTACTTCAAAGGCCAACAACTACTACCCCTAAATCTTCCACCTCTAGTTTTCCTAACCATTGTGAATGGTTTTACTTCTATAGAAGTATGACTTGTTTAAGGAATTGTTTCAACGTTCTGCACATTCTATGTAAATGAAAATCACAAAATGCCATTCAATTTACAAAACAAATGAACATTTTGAAACCAACACCAGCGATTTAGACTCATAAAGACTCCAAGACAAAATCTATTGTATCTGATGAGTACCAGAAATGTTTGAAAAATTTACAGTCTCTTAAGCCTAGAAAGCACAGAGTTTCACTAAATGCTGCCCATCACAAAACTGTGCACCGGAAACACTTCATGAAAAGAGAAAGTTGGATTCAGTAACAGGGCAATTTTTATATTTAATGGGTGTTAATTAGATAATCAATTGCAGCAACACACGGACCTGCTTAGCAGCTTTTACAAGAGCAGCACTCATTTGCTTGGGTTGCTCAGCAAAGTTTGCCGCATCCTCCGTAGGATTAGCTGGTGGTGGTTCCGGGTAATTTGGAGAGAGTCTGACAGGAGGAGCATCCCTTTGCAATGTTCCAAAGGTATTAAAAGCAATGGCCGCAATTTGATTCACTTGTTCCTGTAACTGCGAGATTATGTCCATCCTCCAAAAGCATTCCTGGAAATTTTTAACTTACCAGACTCAAACATACAGACATTCAAGAAACTCTTTGACACAATCATCAACTAGAAAAGATGAAAGTTGCATTATCTATTAATTTCAAAAACAAACATAAAAAATAAAGAAGTGATTTGGATTTTTTTCAGACCACATTCGTTCAAGATTTTTCATTTTCCAAATTTCATGAAACCCTAGAAACTCAATTGGAAACCCACATCATGAAAGTGCAGACTGTAATTGCTAATGTAGAGCTAATTATTAAACAAAAAAAATTCTAAAAATAATAAGAAATCTAAATTTCCTCGACTACACGCGTCCTGAGTGTCCAAGGCAACCAGAAACGATAACAAAAAGTCGGACGTTTTCAACTGTACGTCTCCTTCTTCATTTTCTAGGGAAACAAACAAGTATAAACCGATATCAACTGCAAACTTGTAGAAAAAGTTATGGGAATTAAAATGTAAACAGAATTAAATAAAAAAAAAGGGGTACCTAGGCTAAAACTTGGTTCAAGCTTCAGTGAGGAATTACTGGAAATCAGAAGAAATGAGTTCTGGTCGCGGCGAAGAACTCGTCAGTGCTTTGATGAAGTTGATTTGAGAGGCCGCACCAAGAATATTATCAAGTTGGGCCTAGTTGTGGCCCATTAAGTTTTTTAAAAATTTTTAAATATATATTTTTTAATATTAATAATATAATAAGTTCCGAAATCTTGTTCCCAAGAGGACAAGGTTTATTCATTAATACTTTTGAGTTATAATTCCAATTTAAACTAATCAATTTCACTTGATTTCCTCAGTTTGCACCTTAAAAAGGAAGAGCTGGGTAAACAGCCCCATTCCTGCCCCATTCCCATTGCTAATGTGAGGCTTCTATTTGATTCTGGGCTTGATGCCTGCCCCGATCTGAATTTGGAAATGATGGTCCTCTTGATCAGCCACTTTTCATTTAATAATGAAAACTAATAGAGACTGCTGGAAATGTCAACCCCAAACAACACACTCCCCAGAGAGTGCAGAGAGACAATCATCATTCTAGAACCTGAATATTCCATAAATTATAAAGACCAAAGTTGCAAAAGTAGATTGCAAGGATTCACATTACAAAATTACCCAGAGTTGACAATACCAAACCCTGGATTACCCATATACATCTACTGGATACCCTCAACTGTTGGCAATCAAGACATTAATAACCTTTTTATTCAGAAAAATTTGATAATATTATGCCTCCAAAACGGTAGCCTTTTTCCTATCTTGAGTTTTCCAACGAATTTTTAGCCTGAACCGGGTAGGTTAACACCACTAGATAAATCTAAATGAGTGTCCGCCATGGCAGCTTTCATATCAGAATCTGCATCATTGGTAGCAGCAGAAGAGCTGCACATTTGATTTTCAATTATTCTTGGAAGAACCGATCCTTCGGTTTCAAGCTTGGGTTCAGATGAAATAGCTTCTCCCCCAAACATCATTACTGATAGGCTGGGCACTGGTGCAGAATATGAACCTTCAGCAGTAATGTTAGTAGCTTCACCAACAGCAACATATTTGTCCTCTCCAGCTATAGTCTTGTTAGCAAGCTCTAATGATGCATATTCTGGGGTATTTTTTCTGGGAGAATTCTGCTTCTCCATAGTAATGTCAGTTCCCACGGATTTAAGTTCAGTAGGCAAAGGAATTTGGTTGTGTTCAAGGTTAGGATTATCCATCAAAAAGCGAATTCCAATTGGTTCAGAAGACATGGTCTCAGGTTTAGGAAATAAAGTAGTATGATTATCATCTCCAATGTTCACACTTTTCCCTTCATTGTGAACTAAATCATTTTGCTTGAGGTCAGAACTCAACGGCTGAAGTTGAACTTGAGGCTCCTGATTAACATTTTCAGTACAAGGCATTATATCGACAGATGGTGAAGAAACAGGCTCCAACTTTGTAGATGCCTCTATGTCCATATTAGTTTCCTGATGCATTTGATCCTGTTGAACCACTTTATCATGTTTTAATTGTGCCATAATTGAGGCAGTTTGGCTCTCAAGTATAGACTCTGATATCTGCTGTGGCACAACTTTTTCTCTCAAGGACAGATCTATCTCATTCATGAGGAATTTATCAGCTAAAGATGTCATAACAGAATCAGATTGGTTCTCACCTGCAGCTGGGATGCCTGACTGAAGTTCAGAGGGTGGAACTTGATCTGGAATTTTAGGTGCATCTGTTTTAGTTTCAGTAGGTTCAGATGGTGGAACTTGCTGGTCAATTTGTTCTGGTGGAGGAAGAAAACAATGCTGCTCAGATTGTGGGTTTAGAACTGGGATGGGGATCTCCTTTCTTTTGTACATCTTCGCATTAGGGGCCACATCATTTGCTGCAGTGATTGGAGCGAATCGCCCTGGCAAAAATACAACACCCCTCAGCTGAGTGCCAGTGTCACCTACTTTAACATTAAGAAGATATCCAGCATCAAATGAGCCTTCTATGACACCAGACACCATCTGACCCACCATGTCATCAATAGCACCCACAATCTGTTTGTTTTTCTTAACGCTGTCAGATTCAGACCCTACAGGCATGTTGTCCCCTTGAACTTGACTATCATCCTTACGAGGACGACCACGTTTCCGTTTTATTGGCTGATCTGCAGGAGAAAATGAGCTGATCTCTTGACTTTGCTGGTTCATCTCACACGAATTGAAGCAAAACGGCTTAATTTAAATTTCACTGCAAACAAGAAGTAATCTCTTTATCTCTTTTCATCTTTATCAAGCAACTAATGATTGAGAATGGAATGGTAATCTATTAATGCGTTGAGGTCACCAATCACCAAATTGCAATTGCTATTGTCATGATAATAAAATAGAACATCAGTAGCTGAAAGCACTCAAGTTCTCGCAAATATAATCCGAATAGTATCTGCATTACTAACCGAAAAACCATATATGCCAGACCACTTAGAAGCAATGTAAAACCTACTCATCAATGTATGTTGAGTTTATATTTCAAAACTCGAATTCTCTGTATGCTGTCAATAAGAATATATTAAAATAGCTACCATAGTAAGCAGACAACAGTAGATGTCTTTGTTCATATAACCATCTACTTTGCTTGTTTGTCTACTAAATCAACTAACCTCACAACTCCAAGAGACAGGGCATCACCTCCAAAAATATCAGTACAAGATTTGATGGAAGCCAAATGTAGAGTAGCATTTCCAACATAAGAAATTGAGCCTTTTAAATAATCTTGACCCCATATGGAAATATATTAATATCCTACAAAACTTCTATAGTATGAAAAACTAGTTCCTTGCTCCCATTTATGGACAAGCCACCGGTATGTGTCAATCATGAAATCAGATGGATATCTGTATATACATCCATCTTTACACATTTTCTGAGAGTTATAGCTGTATGATCAATATAGCTAATCGTACAGGCAAAGTCAAGCAAACCCAGAACATAAAACCAACCCTAAATGTTGACAGCAGGTCACAGTACTGTTCCAATTCAGAAAGGAGGCATAGATAAACCAGAAAGATTTGCTACAAAATCTACAAGACAAATAAAAAATGCAAATTGTTTAAATGTGATGCAACGAAGAGTAAAGATGGTGGGGATTGCCTCTTATAAGGATCTACAGTCCAAAACTAATCTAGTAGTTTATAGTTTGAAGACATAGTCCAAAAGATTACTAGTAGACTAATCATACCTTTCTCTACCTCTAAAGAGGCAGCCTTATATATTGCACTTTTGTTTAGGGGTAACTCAGTTGAGTTTTAAATCAAAAAGCTTGAACAAATGGATGCAAATAGAAATGCACTTAAAATGATGGCAATGTTTACGATGTGAGGTTAAACATATATTAGATTTAATTAGCTAAATCAAAATAAGCACTAAACTAACAAAGTTCAGCCTCCACAAAACCAGAACAAATTGTAAAGCATATTAGGATCTTAAAATCTCCTTGAGCTTGCAATATAAAATATTGAACGTGAAAAATTATAGGTTCGAAAACATAAACATACCGGCACAACAAGCAACGACTGAAAATCATATAAAATTAGAAACTTTTATAAGATGCCAGTAATTGAACGTATTATAACCATTATAATGCATTTTTTGTACTCTACTGTTGCATGAATTAATCATCGAATCTTCTTCGTCTCTCTCTTTATTTTGGTAGTGCATGCCCTATATAGGCTCATTCTCAGTTCACACTTCCTCCGAATCCCTAACAAAATTGACATAATAACTTCTGCAATTGTGACTCTAGGCTGCCCACTGCGACATTCTTATATTTTCATGTTTCCTAATCTCCCATTTAAACTCTCCGTTCCAAACCATCACAACGTCTAAAGTTCAAATCTTTGCCGGCATTCCTTGCTTCAAAGAACGCGAAGCAACAATTTTCACAACAAACAAAAAATCCAAACACAGAAATATAAAAATCTCAAAACTGAACCGGTCAGCCCACAGATTCTGATAAAGCCCCCCTTCTTCCGCTAATTAAACAAGCCAGATCTTTAAATTCAGACAAACCCAGAAGCAAACAACAATATCATTCAATATCACGAAACTGAACCCTCTTCAGTTTCAGCTTCTTTCACCCATTTCGGTTAACAACAATTTCAAAAACATTCAACAACAATACACCGTAACAAAAAAGAAAATGAAAAATATTCAGTTCGAAGAGACTCACGTCTCGTGAGTATACCGCTCGGAGCACAAAAGGGTGTCTGGCAAATATATCGAGAAATCGAAACCGGGGGAGATTTATTAGTTGCGGGGGAAGTGGGGTTTCTTTGTACCTTTCAATTTTTTCTTTGTTTTATATGGGTTTGCTTTCGTTGTTTATTTTGTCTTTTTCGGGTTTTCTGTTCGACGTTAAAGCATTCTCATTTTTTTCCCCTTAAATTACGTAGTTAGATATTTGTACAATTGACAGTTTTGGTATGAGCCCAGCCCAAACGGATTTTGATATGAGCCCAGCCCAATCAACAATAATCAAAAATAAAAATTTTATATCTCGTAAGAAATATTTTTGTTACGTTAGGTGTCAAATAAAATATAAATTCATCTTAAATTTATAAAAATATATAAATAATATTATTTAGTAGATAATTTTTTTTAAATCGAAGTTAAACATTTAGTAACACGTATCACCTTAGCAATAGAGTGATTAGCCTCTCAATTTTTTTTAATTAAATTAAATACTACAACCCATTAGTGTTTAATAATAATAAATTACATATTTTAATTAACCCCGTTTCTTGGTCTTACTATTAATGAAGTGAAAAATCTAAAATAAGAAAGAAATTGTACGATAGATGGTATAGCATAATAATATCATAAATATTTTATATTTTTTTTGTTATGTATTATCAATACTCGAATTTTACACTTTAATTGTCAACATATAATTTATTTTTCTGTAATAAAATGTAATTTATTTTTCTCAAAATAGAATGAAATTAATATACTTGATTTTTTTGCAATATAGAAATAGAAAGTAAATATATAATTAAGAAAATGTTAATATATAAATAACTTTATTAGTGTAATTAAAAAATTATTAATATATATTTTATGTATATTAAATTTTTAATGTAAAATTTAAAATTTAAAATAATTAGTATAAAATATAAAAATTAAAATAATTTATATAAAATTTAAAATATAATAATAATAATAATAATTTTAAAATATAAATAAAAATTTAAAAAGGTAATATAAGAATTAAAAAATTGAAATGGAAAGTAATTAAGATATGCCATCGCAGCGGGGGCAGACA